>JAYJMH010036011.1:0-16039 GCA_036873815.1 Phacellophora camtschatica
AGAGACATTGAGGCTAGCTTTGAACGAGCATATTGGAAACTTGAGTCCAAATTGGACGCCGACCGTAGGGAATTGGCATCATCACTAAACCTGAAGGTTCGGGTGTCGTCATTAAAAAAATTAAAAATTAAAAATTAAAAACAACACCATACAACAGCAGGGAAACATAACTGCCATAACAAAGTGGGCATGTATGAATTTTACAGAAAGACAGGAACAATCAGCTGCAATTTTCTGTAAAATGGTCCACGCCCTTGTCTTGGAGAAAGCATTGAGTGCTGTTTATAACCAAATGTTTATAACCAAATTGAATTAAAAAACAACACCATACAGTAGCAGGGATACATTGACTGCCACACAGAAAGTGGGCATGTCTGGAGTTACATAAAGACAAGGAAAATCACCTGCAATTTTCTGTACATGGACCACGCCATTGTCTTGGAGAAAACATTGGGTGCTGTTTATAAACCAAATGGAATTTAAAAACAACACCATACAATAGCAGGGAAATATTGACTGCCACACAGAAAGTGGGCATGTCTAAATTTTATATAAAGACAAGGACAATCAGCTGCAATTTCTATATATTTCAATAATTAACACAAAATGGTCATAAATTATGCAGACCTCATCCTGTGAGATGCAATTGAGCATCTGAATGTGATATTGATGGTTGTTCGATTGTTCTCAGGTGATATTCGAGCGTACATTATCTTGAAAGCCAAACCTTTGTGTGAAGAAACTGGTAAATTGTTTTTTCACTTAAAAATCAGTTGATTACTTTGCCATACACATACTGCGAGGAATAACATTTGTCTGTTGGATGAAATAAAATATTTATGACAATTTAGCTGGAGTGACGAATCAATCAATATATGATTTCCCAGCTGATCTTCTACCTTATCATCTACAGACTTAACCTGTCCAATTGATAGATTATACAGGAGATAATAAAGGCTTCAATGTTTTTATTCTTAACGAATTGAATAGCATTAACACATTGCAGGATTGTTCGAGCTGGAAATAGACAGTTTTAGTAGCTATAATAAATTTAATTGCACGCTCCGTTCTTGAAACAATTATCTCTGCAGATTAATCTAAATGTCTTGGTTTACATATGTTCATTGGAACTCATTTATATCGCAAAAAACAAAAACTTTTGTCTCCTCAACTTATTTTATCGCGCATGTCATATAAAAGAGTTACCTGAAAAAATATAAACCAAGGCATTTAGATTGATTTACAAAAGCTGTTTCTACAAAAACGTCAAAAATTGAAACCAATTAAAATGGATTAGATTTCACTCGAACAATGCTGCGAGGTGTTTTAATGGTATTCAATTTGTTAAGAGAAAACGGATGTGACAAATCAATCAAAGATTTCAAGCCTATGTTATAGGAGAAAAGCCATCTCAGCATGTATGACAAATACTGGGAAGATTTTCTTCATAAACCAACAAATGAAGCCTAAAAGTGGCTTTTTACTGCTCTCATATCAAAATTATGGTTTAGGACAACGAATATTGATAATATAATCGTTATGGTATCTAAAATGGCCAAAATACCGCGCCTTGTTTTCTCCAAAAACGGGCACGCGAAGGTTTATTCCTATCTTGATTTGATTGAACAGCGAAAGTTAATTCCAAACATTCCTCTGTCTTTTCCAGACGCGAAAGTAAATTTTATAAGAGTTTTAATTACTTTCAACGAGATAAATAAGAAAAAACAACCTGCTGATTAAGGTTCCATTATCGTCTACGGACATCGCAAAAGTCAATATGAAACGACAGCAAATCAAAATATCCAGATAAGAATGGACATATTATCTAAAATAGGCCACACATGGCGGCTTTCTAAATGATAAAGTGCAAGAAAATGTTGCCGGCAACTCTTGTGACCGTGTGATTTTATTAATAAAATTAATAAATAATGATCAATTTGCTTGCGGTGGGCACTAGATCACACAGACTTAACATAGTTATTGTCGCGTATACGGCACAATATCAGCCCTTACACAGCAGAAACAATTTACAAGGTAACAATTCTACCAATTCTGCTTTATCGGAACAATGCGTTCCTTCACATGGCACCATCAAAGAATGCCCTTTTTGAGAACATTCAGAAAGGTGCACTGAAAGTAATAAATGACGATAAGCACAGTGTAAAGTTGGAAAAGTCAGCAGTATACGAAATAAGATGCGGGCTCTTGAAGTCTTCAAAAGCATGAATGGTGTATCGCCACACGCCAATACAAAGAATATCGTTTTGTCTAAAGTCAAATCTGAAACAGGAAAGAAGGCATTTTCCTTTCAAGGAGCAAAGATTTTTAATAAACTGACAGATGAAATGAAGACTAAAACTTCAATTTTAAGATTTAAGACTTTCTGTAAAAATATTAACTTTGACTTTTAAAGTTTTATCTTCTTGATGTTTTGTATATTGCTAAATTTTGTATATTCTAGACAAGTCCTTGATTGATAACAGCACATTGTTGCTGAACAAGTTTAACATGTATAAACATGATACTATTATTATTGTTATTATTATATGCAGGCTATTCCCAGATATATGACAAATATTATTCATTCTTAGAAAGCCCATCTGAAAAAAAACGTTTTACGAACGAAATGCACAATCGTCATTTGTCATCTATAGTGAGATGGTGCGTGTGTCTTTTTCTCCACTATGATCTAGTCTAGTATCTACCTTTGTTCAGAGACTCAAAAATGTGTTCGGCATTGTATAGGAAATTATTACGGAGAACAAAGATGTTTAGTAAATATTTGCCTTGTTGAATGTTGTTGGCACAGTTTGACCACCTCGTCTAGACGCATTAGAACCATTGTAGTAAAAATTTAACACATGTCACTGCGGAAGAGACATATATATATATAACCCTCTCCTCCGCAGAGACATATATATATATATATTTTGCAAAGCTATACTACGATTCATAATAGTTAATGAAAAGGTCTGGGCTTTGTGTCTCGTTATCGTAATATAAACTTCGAACAGTGACAAATTCAAACGTCCATAATAGAACTCTTGCACCCCCCGAGAAGGGTCATACGGCCCATTGACAAGCAATGTAAAATGTCAAATTTTCAGGAGGTAAATACCGGTAGAACTTTACATATTGACATACAAGATATTTCACCGTAAGCTTACCTTATAAATAAAGCTGATTTGAATGTGCTACCTCCTGCAAAATGAAACTCGCATAGGATTTGCCTGTTTAGCAGAAGTAAATCCGAGCGTGAAAGAATTTAAAGCCTTCCACAATACTTCCATAACAGGTCTCGTTTCAATCTGTTTCAAAAAATTTGGGATAGCCAAGTCAAAATTTATTACCAGGCTATACCACATTCAGCAATTTCGTGGAAGCGTGGAAGCGTGGAAGCGTGTAAGCACGCTTTTTCGCGCAGGGTTGTCAAACAGTTCTATGAACATAATTCTTGGGCGTCGATCAGTGAAATTTTAGGAGCAATAAATTGTTGCAACTAACATCAAAACCAACCTTTAAACTACTTCTATTGATGCCCCATGTCTTGGAAAAGACATTGGTTGCTGTTTATAATCCAAATGTAGTTAAAAAATAACACCTAACAAAACTCAATAACGTTTAGTACTTAACACTAGGGAAACCAGGCTTAACACTATTCTGTAAATTATCTACGTTTTAGCATTTGAAAAAGACATTGAGTGCTGTTTATAATCCGACTGTAGTTAAAAAAATAACACCTAACAAAACTCAATAACGTTTAGTATTGTTCAATGAATTGCCGAGAGCAGTCAATGCTTACAACCATATGGAAACCAGGCTTAACACTATTCTGTAAATTATCTACGTTTTAGCATAAGAAAAAGACATTGGGTGCTGTTTATAGACCAAATAGAATTAAAACGCAACACCAAACAAAACTTAACAATGTTGGACATCGTTCAGTAAAATGTTGGGATCATTTGAGTGTTACAACTGCGTAAAAATCAGACTTAACACAACTTTTGCAGATAGTCCACGCCATAGTCTTTGAGAAGGCATTGGGTGCCGTTTATAACCCAATGAAATTATAAAACAACATCAACCAAAACTCAACAATGTTAGGCGTTGGCTTGTGAAAAGTTGGAAGCATTTGAATGTAACAACTATATGGAAATCAGCATACATGGCCCACGTCAAAGTATTTGAGAAAACATTGGGTGCCGTTTATAAACCAAATTTAAAATTTAAAACGAAACAAAACAAAGCTTTAAAATGATGGTTGTGGTTCAGAATGTTAGAGGCCAGGACTTCCTTTTTAAAGAACTCAATTTCTCAAGATGTAAACTATACAATAACTGGATGGTATGATAATATACTGGATAATATATGACACATATCAATATCGTATGATACACAATTATGATATAATATAATGCAAACTCAAAACTATATCATTTGCTTTAAGCTTTTGCTGCATTTGGCAAAAACCTGTTCTCCGAGATTGGTCTCACCCCTGAAGGAATTAATACGTATGATTTAACTTCAATCTAGATCGACATTGTAGAAGTTGACATGTTATGAAAGCGTCAAGACAATGAATTAATGGTAAAAAAGACATTGATTCATTCAGGGTGCTGATCCATTCAGGGGCGAGACCTCTCTAGTCTAGCGTAGATATTTCGTTACACAAATTTTAACGTTTGACCGCAATATCTAACCATTTAGAATCATTAGGTTTAAAAAGAAATAACTATGATGCATTTTTGAAGTGCCCGGTGGACGAATAAAAAAGTCAGTTTCTTCAATTTCCATTTTTTCCCCGATATGAAAGAAATCTCCATGAACAAATAAGACATTTAAACTAATATGAAATAATAATTTTCACAAATACTTGAAGAACAAAGCGTGCAATTCATTTTATTCCAGATACCTAAAACTGTCGAGATCCAGCTCGAACAATGCCGAGAGGTGTAAATGTTATTCAATTTAGTTAGGAGAAAGCAATGAGATCAAACATTCAAAGGTTTGAACGCTATGTTTATCATCAATTAATAAATTTTTAAACATGAAAACTTTTCTTGGTCCACAAGGTATATTTATTAACATTTTAAAACATTATTCCTCTTAGAGTGAACCCGTATTGTTCACCTCCTTGCTCCATCAGTTACCGAAAAAAGGACGCACTGGTATCAGACCTGGTTCCATTGAAACCGATCAGATGAGCATGAACTAGAGGTCGGCAGCAGCTAGCATATGTTGATACACTCAAGGGTGACACAGAGATAGAAAAGACATTCGATCTGTATGAAAGATCATGCTGTGTGGCGTAGACTGATCTCCTATTGTCCTCCGCAGAAGACGGTGACTGAAGAAGAAGATTCATTCTCAATTTCGCTCATAAACTTTCCTACCTAATAAGCACACTGGGGAGAGGAAAAGGACTTAAAAAAACAGGACCGGCTATCCAAGATACGATACGTCATCACACTCTAAAGATATTGCGAGTTAACAAATTGAGTTCTGTTTATTTTTCATTATTTATTCACGTAAAAAATATTTCAGCACAATTTACTGTTTTACAAATGGACGTGAACAAATTATAATTACGATACGAGAATGAAGTTTGACAAGAGTTTGTTTTTAGTTGTTTCCTGAATATCTGGTGAATATGTTAATTAGTTGACAAAAAACGTTAATAATTAATAATAACCAGACCTTACGAATAATACAATTACTTGTCAATCACATTTGACAGGTGCCAATTACTTGCCATTCTTATTTACAGCTAATTGTCCCCTCTATCCTCAAGTAACTTTTACAAATTCAAAATATGCCGCTAAACGGCAAACGCTTACTTTCAATTTAAGAACAATATTTCGTAACATTTAACCGTCGGCCAGTCATATGCATTAAAGTCATCGTTGACATATATGGATATTGAGACCCTTATGACCAGAAAATGGTTTCGGTACATTTCACTATTTGCCGGTCGTATACCATCGAATCATCGTTGACATATATGGATATTGAGACCCTTATGACCAGAAAATGGTTTCGGTACATTTCACTATTTGCCACTCATGTACCATCAAATCATCGTTGTGGTATATGGATATTGAGAACCTTATGACCAGAAAATGGTTCTGGTACATTTAACAACATGTTCAAATATATCGCTATTGTTGTCGACATCGATATGACTATACAAAAACACGTATATTCAGAAGAAACATCTGAGCTCTTTCAAGTTCAGTAAACATTCAACTTAAACCATTCAATCACATTATATCC
Source organism: Phacellophora camtschatica (assembly GCA_036873815.1). Taxonomy (NCBI): domain Eukaryota; kingdom Metazoa; phylum Cnidaria; class Scyphozoa; order Semaeostomeae; family Ulmaridae; genus Phacellophora; species Phacellophora camtschatica. The sequence continues at coordinate 6,274 of JAYJMH010036011.1, forward strand.
AACCACAAGAAAGAAGGTGTGTTTTATTCAAGGTCAAACGGATAACAACGATTTCCGCGCGGATACACCAATTGCAAATTTCGTAAGATTACACTGCAGAAGAATGCTCAATGTCCATATCAGGAATCGAAATAAAAACAGCTTCTCCGTTTGACCGCGTCTGCAGCTCACTAGCCAAGCTTGCAGTTCCTTCGCTGTCATCTTTCCTCCTATTCCTGCTTTTGGGCATTAAGCGAATCCTCACACGGTCAGAGCATGACCGTACTGAGTCCTGTATACTGAATGCTCTGCCGTTACCCGCGTCTTGATTCCGCTTTTCTTCCATTCTTTTTCTATTACGTTCCTTCGTAAAAAAATGTTCAAAATTTGAAACCACTACCGGAACGGGTAACGCTATAGTCAATACCCCACAAATAACCGCCAATCCACCAATAACTTGGCCCCAAAATGATTGAGGGGTCATGTCTCCATACCCCACTGTTGTCATTGTAACAATAGCCCACCAAAACGAGGCTGGGATGGAAATGAAATTCGTCCCTGGTATCGATTGCTCCGCATAATATACGCAGCTACCAAAAATCAATATCACGACGAAAAGAAAGAAGCCGAGCATGATTAGTTCATTGAAAGAGGCCTTCAGTGTATTCCCCAGGATCTGAAGGCCGCGGGAGTGTCTGGATAGTTTGAAGACTCGCAATACACGAATTACTCTAACTACGCGAAGTATTGACAACGTGCCACTCCCAGACGCAAGAGCGAGGCTAAAGTAATAGGGTAGAATTGACAGCAAGTCTATAGTATTTAGAACATTGGTAAAAAAATGCACTTTGTTTGGTGAAACGATCAGTCTGGCAATATATTCTGCAGTAAACCAAACAATTATCGCGCTGTTAACTTGAAACATCCATTGCACGTGTTCCTTTCTCGTTATGCTCACAGTTGTGTTCCCAATTTGTTTCCGCTCTGAAAACGTTGGCAGTGTTTCCATCACGAACATAATCAGAGATAAAACTATTATTATAACTGATGAGATTGCGAACAATTTCGCAGCCTTGCTGGAGTCTGGATCGTCCAGAAAATCCCAAATAATCCGGAACAATTTCCATTTTGGTTTCTCCATCTCCAAAACGACCTCTTTGATGCCAGCCTCGATTTCAAAACTATCTATGACTGTGTTCCCCATGTCAAAAAAAAGTAGCTCGCTTAGGAAAATGTGAATCGGTATTTGAGAAGGCCTAACTAGTTCGCCGGTCTGCGATTGATAATAGTATAAAATGGCTTCAAATGCACCTCTATGTCGATTAAAAAAGTATTCTCCTTTGCTATGATCAAAATACATAGCTCTGCGTGATTCGTTGCCCAAGAGCGTTTCTGGGTATTTCTTCAGTGCTTTATTGTATGTTTGAAACCGTTTCCCCGCAATGTTAATTGTGATAACATCCGCCTCGTCGTGTGGGGTGTTGTGATCGTGGCAAGGTATAGCACAATACTCGTGTAACGCTTCAGTTTGCGTGCGGCCCTTCGATGCGGCGTGTATCATTGTGTTTATGTATCTTTCTACAAGAAAATTGTTTTGAGTCTTGATAATATCTGATCATTTACAGTCTAAAAGAAGCAAAAAAACAAAATCAAATAACAAACACCTTCTCCCTGCCAGCAATCTATTCATAGTCGACGAACAATGACATTTAGGCCTAGCCGTTGTCTTCAAAGACTCTCAAAAGATACGTTAAAACCTCGAAGTTTTCCGTTAAACTCTGCATTCTACAAAACTCTGATCTTAATGAAAGCAACTCTTGACTTGTAACAACGTAAAACTGTAAATTATTTTGCAACTAATAGCTGAAAGGGATTGTTGGCGTAAATGTTTCGAGGTGATGATCTTGTCATGAAAAATATATCCGCAAAATTTCGCTCCATAGTTTCACGTTTAATGTTTTCGCAATTAAGAAAAAGTGACTGTATAATGCCAATGCCTTTAGCAGGCGAAATTTCAGCCAGTCGCGATTTCAGACAGTCAGACAGCTTGCCAACAACGATGCACAAAGAAAGGAGACAATATCATGCCAAATATATTGATACGCAAAATAGCATTCGCGGTTTGCAATGTGGCGATAAAAACGTCAATAACTGGATTCAAAATGCTCTTTTCGCTGCAAAAACGATCCTTCGTTAGTTTACAGCGTCAGCAAAATTGCGATATACTTCGATCAAAACATCGCAGGTTTATCCTTGGTAAGAAGATTTGACAAAGCAACATCACAACGCAACGAATCTATCAGATCTCATCAAAAGAAAACTCTCCGAAAAAAGCAATAAAAATGCCAATAACTCGACTCAAAATGCTCTTTTCGCTGCGAAAACTAATCAAAATACTTCGTCGTTCGTTTACAGCGTCAGCGAAATTGAGATACATTTCGATAAAAACATCGCGGCTCTATCCTTGGTAAGAAGACTTGACAAAGCAACAGCACAACGCAGCGTGCTTTCACATTTCATCAATTCATTTTCATTAATTTCAATCCATTTTTAATGAGCTTTTAAACGGTGTTCAACTCATAAACACCCAGCTAGTATTAAAAGGACAACTGTTCTACACAGCAAATAAAATGGCTGCAATGCAAATCGATCTTTCTCTTCCAGCCTTGCTAAATAACACGATTATTTCATAAAATCTTCGAATATGGACAATGAGAAAAATCTTTACAAATCTTCTTCGGGATCCAATCTTCGTAGAATAAAACAACCCGCTCAATACCCTTGACAACACATTCAAATTTCTGCAGGTCCCAACGAATACAAGCATAGTAACTTATTCAATTTCTTCTGATAAGCGATGTAGAATTAAATTCCCTAGTTTCAAATGGGATACTACTCGAGATAAGCCTCAAGTTGTTACAATAAACACAATCGTTATCAATTGAACAATTAATCAATCCATTGAAAACAACAACGTCCATTACCAATCACACCCCTTGAAAAGAGCACTAGAGCTGTACGAGCCGTTGACAAACGACGTGAACTATGTAAACAACCAGTAGCGGAACGGAAATTTAAAGTCATTCGCGATGTTCTACCCTTTTTCTTCATAATTGTTTTCCTTTATTATTATACAGATTTAGTATTAAACATTATTTTAGAACTATTATTTTTTTTATTTTATAACTATAGTAGTATCGTTCCGAATTCTAAAAAAGTTTTTATTAGTCATGGCAATGTAAATTTAACTCTGGGCCTGTTTGCATGAGCTGGGATTTCCCACCGAGCAGGGATTTCCCACCTCTCCCACCAAGCTGGGATATTTCACCTAACCGGGATATTTCACCTAGCCGAGACACACAGCCCGGTTGATGAAACGGAGTGCTTCAAAACTGATCCGAAACCAGATCTATCAGAAAAGTAGTAATCTACAGCCTCGTAGAATCCCCCGTGTAATACTATGCTGTATAATTCCACATGTAATCTACAGTCTCGTAGAATCCCCCGTGTAATACCATGTTGTAGAATTCTAAAGAAAGTAGCTGATGTCCTTCTTAGTTTTTCAACAAATGCTCTTTGGATTCTACAAAACCCATTAACATGAATGAGACACAAGAAGATATGGGAACTGATTGTGATGTCACTGTTGACCAAGCCAAACAAACACGAAATTTAAAGCAGTTGTAGAGGGAGAATAGGATTAATCAAATACTTCAGCAGCCTATGTGGATTGATCAAATACTTGAGCATCCTATGTGGATTAATCAAATACTTGAGCATCCTATGTGGATTAATCAAATACTTGAGCATTCTATGTGGATTGATCAAATACTTGAGCATCCTATGTGGATTGATCAAATACTTGAGCATCCTAAGTGGATTAATCAAATACTTGAGCATCCTATGTGGATTAATCAAATACTTGAGCAGCCTATGTGGATTGATCAAATACTTTAGCATCCGATGCGGATTAATCAAATACTTGAGCATCCTATGTGGATTGATCAAATACTTTAGAATCCTATGTGGATTGATCAAATACTTTAGAATCCTATGTGGATTGATCAAATACTTGAAATCCAGAGAGCTGTTGTATTTTATGTTTGAGCTTGTGAAAGGTAAGGCAGATAGGATGTCTCTTTGACGAGGATCTGAACCTAAGTAAGATACACAGCCGAGGAAATTATCAACATGAGAAGAATTCTTACTGACACTTCTGAGAATTCGAAAAGGTAGATATTGAAATGACTGCTCATCTGTTTGGTATTTCTGTGAACTTGGCCAGAAATATATTCATAACATGGATATAAATGCACTCTATAAATACACTGTTTTTATATAGATATATATATATATGTGGGCGACTTGTTCTATACAGCGCCCCACAGAACTGCTATAGCAAAATAAAACAAATGATAAATAAAAACAAAAATGACATAAATAAATATGAACAAACATTCTAGGACAACAGTTTTAACCGGATTTAACAATTCTTCGTCTCAGTTCGCCACGCAGACTTGGCAATCTGACCTCGAAGGATCGCTGCCAAAACCTAGCTTGTCGGTTCCAAGATCACCTGTACAAGTAAAATGATAGTATTCCTATGAAATGACGATATACGCAAGCTTAGATAAGTATTGTCTAGACCACTTTAAGAGCTTCTAGGAGTTGCTGCCAAAAACAAGCTTTTTCAGGTTTGAAGACAACTGGTTCAAGCAGAACTGGGATGTTCCTATTGGTTGATGACGTTAGACAATCTTGCCTAAAAAGCTCCTAGAGTTCACTGCACCAAAATTAGCTTTTTCAGGTTTGAAGACAACTGGTTCAAGCAGAACTGCGGTGTTCCTATGGGTTGATGACGTTAGACAATCTTGCCTAAAAAGCTCCTAGAGTTCACTGGACAAAAATTAGTTTTTCAGGTTTAAAGACAAATGGTTCAAGCAGAACTGCGGTGTTCCTATGGGTTGATGACGTTAGACAATCTTGCCTAAAAGCTCCTAGAGTTCACTGCACAAAAATTAGCTTTTTCAGATCACGTGAACAAACAGAGTGGTGGTTTTCCTATAGAATAACATTTATGCCAAGTTAGATAATTGCCATCTATACACAGTGTGACCATAAAGAGCTACAAGAAGAGATCCTTGCCAAAAACTGCCTTTTCAGATTGGAAATCACCTGTGCACGATAAATGATGGTGGAGTCGTGGGATGACCTCTAAGCCAGGTTAGATAAGTATTATCTAGACCACCACGCCAGCTACAGACGATGTGACCTTTGGAGATCGTCTGCACAAGCAGAATGGTTACGTTGCCATGGGATGACACTTCGGACAGCTTAGAAGAATATCATCTTAACCACGCTAAGTCAGACAATATGACCAAAAATGCTACCACAGGTCGCTGTCTAATTTATCTGCTAACATTGTACAAGATCGGATCAAACTATTTGTCACAATATTTAGCCTTCCTATAAAATATTTAATTCAACATTTTATCGAATCTTTACAAATTCTTAGATCTCTTTTATGTCTATTCCTACTATTTGACAATTTGTTTGCTAGATAAGATCAAACTATTTGTCACAATATTTATCCTACCGATAACATTTTACATTTAGCATGTTATCAATCTTTAAAAATTCTTAAAATTCTTTTTTCCGTCTATTCCTGCTTTTTCATATAATTATAAGTGCCATAAGAACTCCACGGGGATTCGAAAACAGTTAAACGCATTGCATTTTGGGTAAAAATTCCTGGCCATCATCTTTAGCATTATCATCCATGAGAACAGTATGCACCTAAAAATCACAGGGAAAAAATGTTGGTCGACATTGCAAAATATTTCAAAAGTAAGGCTCACGTGTAGAATTTTATAGCTCACATACAGAAAATAAATAAATGAAATACGAAAAGCCAGAAGAAGAAACATGAAGCAAAAAACTTTCTCTTCCACTGAAGTGGAATAGCCATATTCTTCACAACGGTTTTCAATTTCCTTCGCGTCATTGACTTCGTTTACGCGTGCGGTATTCAAAATCGCGCGGTATTCTAATAATTTATGAGGCATGATGATTTGTCAGCGGGGAATTTTACAGTACAACAAAAAGCCTCACTTTAGAGAAAAAGAAACTTCAATGTTTTAAACACACAAAATATTGCTCATGTCTATCTTCATAAATGACTCCTATTTACAATGTTCGATTCTAACCAGATATAACTTTGGCTCTTTCACGCCCGGAAACCCTATTTAAGTTGTCATACTTCTGGAGGAGGTAGCGCAAGCCAGGTAGATACTATATCATAGTAGAGAGAAGAACAACCACCACCATCTCTTTGTAAGTAAATAAGTGAGCAAGTAGGCCAACCGCTACGTCGGAGGCCAACCGCTATGTCGTAGGCTTCTTTTTCACTTGCTGCCACCCGTGGCGGGTAGGAGAGGGCACTACATTTTTCCATGGTTTGGTAACCTCTTACTCCAACTGGTAGACAGCTGCGTTGGCTGTGGATTTTGAAGTTAGAAGTTCCGACAACAAATCAGCTTGGTTTTGAAAAACAGCGCCTTAACTAGATGGCCACTCAAAAATTTTTATAAAGATATGGAAACACGCCATCTCTAAATCGCAGTTGCACATTTTATTCTTAAAGAGTTGATTTGAAATGTGTATTTTAACAATGACCGATGTAATTGTCATGTATCTGGGGACAGCCTCGTCTCTACTTTGAATTAGCACCGACCTGACTCAAGAGACAAACTTATAGTACTAAATTTATGCTGTAGCAAGTCGGCATTTACCTCCTGAAAAGTTGAAAATGTCTCCCAGAACAGCTATACGGCACAATAATAAGCAAGTTATTAACCTAATATTTGCAGGGTGTCAGTCTATATTGAAATTCTTATCATGCAGAAGAGCTAATGCAAGTTTTTCATGCATCAGTTTTCTTTGCTCCCCCTGCCAAAGGATGACTTAAATAGGGTTTAATTGTTAACTGAAAGCAAATCCGGGCGTGACGAGATTTAAAAAAAAACCTTGAGAAGCTTCTCTCTAATTCCATTAAAATGTTAATTAAGAAATTAAAGAAAACCCCAGCACCAAGCTGCTCTTATCGTCGACGTCATGTTAGCATTTTCAAATGCACTATTACTCCCTTTGCATTACCAACCAATGATACAATGGATAATAGAACACCATTCATTGCAAGATTTGCAAATGTCTATTTAACAAACGGACGGTTCCTATCACCCATGCTAAAATAATGGCGCAGGCAAATTTGAGGTGGTATTGGATTCCAATTAATGATGTTGGCTGTATACCCCCCTGCAAGAATGCAATTCATAAAGTATGTCCATAGAGTGATAAACAACAGCGGGGATAAATGCATTCAACTTTATTTAACAGCGTTGATGCTCACAGCTACACTTGTAACTATAAGTGAACAGACATTTCTAGTTTTTCAATTGGCCAATCATAGTTTCGTTCAAATACGTCGATTCTCACAGTTCCTCTATTGTACGCCAATGTTTACCCCCCCCCCTGCAAGATTGTAATTCATAAATTATGTTCATAAAGTGATAAACAACAGCGGGGGTGAATGCATTCAACTTTATTTAACAACGTTGATGCTCACAGTTACAATTGTACCTATAAATGAACAGACATCCATAGTTTTTCAATTGGTTAACAATAAATTCGTTGAAATACGTCAATTCTCACAGTTCATGTATTGTACGCCAATGTTTACCCCCTTGCAAGATTGTAATTCATTAATTATGTCCATAGAATGATAAACAACAGCGGGGGTGAATGCATTCAACTTTATTTAACAAAGTTGATGCTCACAGTTACAATTATAACTATAAGTGAACAGACATTTCTAGTTTTTCAATTGGCCAATTATAGTTTCGTTCAAATACGTCGATTCTCACAGTTCCTCTATTGTACGCCAATGTTTACCCCCTGCAAGATTGTGATGCATAAAGTATCATCATAAAATGAATGAGCAACTACAGGGGGGATAGGTCACTCATGTAACTATTAATCAAACCAACATCATGTTTTTCAATTGGCCAACTGTACTTCTATTCAACAATGTTGATACTCACGATTCCTCTAATGTATTCTTGTCAGCTCTTCAACTTGCTTTATAAGATCTTCGACAGTGCAATCTTTCTTCATACCACTGTCTTCTATCTGTAAAAGCAATACAAACATTCTACTACAAAGTTCTGCGGAGAGGATGTTTTTCTTGTGCGGAAGAGGTTTATAATTTTACGTCTGCGGAGGATTATCTGTAGGGAAAAGTACAACTTCTGCGAAGGAGGCTTCAACTTTATCCTCCTCAGCAGAGGTGAAAAATTCTCTTCCGCAAACATTAAAATTACAAACATCTTCCACCGCAGAGGTAAAAATATCCTTTCTTCCACAGAAGAATATTTTTCATAAATAGCAATAAATCGAAGGCGTGAAATAGGAAAGGAATTACGATGTAACAAAAGCAAGTGCTCGGGCTCTGAATTAGTTCCAATTTAAAAGCAAAACCAACCAAAGTAGCACCCCACAGCATCACCTTGCACTCCACTGCGGAGTATCATGGTTATCACCTTGCACTCCACTGCGGAGTCTCTGAAAAAGGCCTGAATGCCAGGATTTTTGTCTTTTTACCACACCGTTTGTTTTGCGGAGTTACTACTCAATATCATTTACACTTGCATCACCACAAGCATCTAAACAGATCCGTCATGCAGAAGCCCTGAATGCCGGAGCGAAATACAAGTTTATAAATTAATTCGTTTGTCTTTTTTCACGCCGTTTTGCGGAGTTACTGCTTAATACAACTAAACTAGGCCACTTGAAATGTGTATTTTAACAATGAATGATGTAATTGTCATATAGCTGGGAGCATATGTCTGGGAGCAGACTCGTCTCTATTTATCTTAATTGTCAACTAACTAAAGAAGGCTGGTAAAGCAAATAAATTTGTTACCTGTAACCCTGTAACGACTTCTTCCATTTCAGGTCTGGGTAAATCGAGAAAACTTTCAATCAAATCCCCATCAATGTATCCTTCTGAAGTTTCTGTTTTCCGTTCATTTGAAAAAGACCGCCATTTGAGTTTGTGTTAAAGAAAATAATTTATCTCATTTAGACTGGCTACAAACGTCGCACCTGTGCCAAATTCAATTGATACAGTACCAATCCTAATAAAAAATGCGACCAAACATTTGTCTTTCGTTCAAACGTTAAACTTCATTTAGATCTAATTTATTTCAAGGAACGAGATATAGGAGGGGCCAGAGGAGCTATGGGATGGGCCAGGGGGCTGCATTCAAACGTTAAATTTCACAAGAACTGAGATATTGGAGGGGCCAGGGAGGCTGCATTCAAATGTTAAACGTTAATGATACTGATAACTAACTTGTTCCAAAGATATAAATATATATATAATATTTACAAAATTATTAAATGCAAAAGGATATGATGCGTGATCAATTCTTCCAACGCTTTTGATGACTTTCGACAATTTCGTTTGCACTTGCATCAGAAAATCAAACATTTCCTTCGATATTGCAGCAACCAAGCCTGCAAATTAGAAATAAATCATCAAATGATTGAGGAATATGGTATCCACTATTGTATCCAGGAAACTATGGTATCCACTATTGTATCCACGAAACTATGGTATCTACTATTGTATCCACGAAACTATGGTATCCACTATTGTATCCACGAAACTATGGTATCCACTATTGTATCCACGAAACTATGGTATCCACTATTGTATCCACGAAAC
>JAYJMH010036022.1:0-16038 GCA_036873815.1 Phacellophora camtschatica
TTCTGTTCTGTTCTGTTCTGTTCTGTTCTGTTCTGTTCTGTTCTGTTCTGTTCTGTTCTGTTCTGTTCTGTTCTGTTATTCCTTATAAATAGATACTTTTAATTAATTATCATTAATATTTATAATTTAATGTTACAAACATAATATTCTTATTCGAAAATAGATACTTAATTGAGTAAATAGATACATATATGTGGGTTTCAAGATTTTCTATTTATATTAAGAATTTATCGTGTTTTTTTTCTTCTTACGCTTAGTTCAGGACTGATAAGACGCTTTACTTTTCATTAACCCCTCGTTGAGAATAGTCTTTCATTTTAAACAGGCCCTTGAAGAGGAGATGGTTGATGTCAAAAAAGATCACCGGATACTTATGGATGACCACAGGCAAGTGAATATATATATAATTCAGTTATTTCACTGACCTTATCAGAGTTTCTTATTTGTTAGTACTTTACTGTGCTACAAAATTTTCTATGACACTTTGAGGTTCAGTTTTTTGGAAAATGGCGCAAAGAAAAAAATATGTTTTTTAAATTAAGGGAATTTTGGTACAATGTTTTCAGTATGAAGAAAACATTGGATTTTTATAATTTATCAGTACCAAGAGTGATAAATCTAGAATCATGGAATGACACAATAGAGGTAAACTTTTTATTTTAAAGGATTTTTTGTTCATTGACATTAAATTAAATAAATATGTACTTGTTAATTAGAAATATACCCGTACGCGTTAATTCCAAAATTATGAAAAAGTTTGTTGTTATTGTTATTATTGTTAACTTTCCACGTATTTTTTAACAGTTCTTTGATATCTGTTCACAAAAAGATAGTAGAACAAAGAGATCATTTGGCTTTAGAATGTGAAGAAATGAGAAGAAGTGCTACGCCTCGGTACGTAACATTCTTGTTGATTTTGGTGCTGTATCAAATTCAATAGTTCAATAGGGAGCTTGAGATCGGCCATAGCTAATGCCAACTACTACATTGACGCACTCAGATTGTTGAAAATTCAACAAATAATTCTTTGAATGCCTGTATTTACCGTATAAATGACCCTCTTCCCCTCGAAATAATATTGTTCTGTTAGTACACGGCCCCACTGTTTTGCTTCTGTTAGTACACGGTCCCACTGTTTTGCTTCTGTTAGTACACGGTCCCACTGTTTTGCTTCTGTTAGTACACGGCCCCACTGTTTTGCTTCTGTTAGTACACGGCCCTACTGTTTTGCTTCTGTTAGTACACGGCCCCACCGTTTTGCTTCTGTTAGTACACGGCCCCACTGTTTTGCTTCTGTTAGTACACGGTCCCACTGTTTTGCTTCTATTGACACAGTCTCACTGTTTTGCTTCTGTTAGTACATGGCCCCACTGTTTTGCTTTTGTTAGTACACGGCCCCACTGTTTTGACTCTGTTAGTACATGTTAGCACTGTAATGCTCATTCGTTTTTGTGACAAAATACCAGGTGTCCAAAAAAAGTATCGACTTTTGAAAAATCAACGAAATTTGATTTTGTCACCAATCATGTATATTTTTGCGTAGAGACAAAGAGGAAAGGCCAAATTGTTTTTCACGATATTGACTATTCTTGTAGCAAGCTTAAAAGAGAGTTATCAGTTACATATAGCGTTTCTATGAGTGGCCTAGTGTTTGCGTTTCTAAATAATCATTCAATCCATCTTTTGTTCATTCTCTTAAATTTTTCATCTTATCTTGAATTCATTAATATCTTAAACTCGTCTTAAATTGTTACATATGTCAGTATTGTCATGCGAGATGATAGTTTGCTATTATAAAGCATAACAAAACTCGTTCAGCCGGAATTACGAAAAGATCGTGTGTTGTTTAGTTTCGTTGCACAATGTCAGAGTCAGACAGCAGTGGCAGCAGCGGCAAGACAAGACAGTTCAGACTCAGAACAAAGTCTTTCAAGAAGATTTTGCTGACGCCACGCGCGCAAGCCATTTAATTTTCAATAGGTGTTAAACACCCCCATTGTGTTGAGAATTAATTTTAAAAAACCTGCAAATTACGCAGGAAAGGTGCAGTTTCAATGTCCCATTCATTCCGATTTGTGAAATTTCGCAAATATGAAGAAATTGCGTTTTGAATGTGAGGATCCTATACAACGCAACACAAAAACTGCGATTTGGTTCTACCACTGACATCACAAGGCCGACTTTAATTTTGCAAAACCTCTTCAAAGAAAAAGGCAATTTGAAATACTTGTCGCATTCTTATTGTGACAATCAAAGTATCAAATTGACGGGAAAAGGTTACATTTTCAGAATAATAAATAAAATTGAGGGGTAAATTTGGGTTGCATAACCTTTTTAACAAAGTCGAATTTTGGTGATTTTTCGACGTCAATACTTTTTTGGAACACAAGCAAAACAATTTAACAAATTATTCTTTTGGCAAGCATTGTAGAACTTCAAGCACCAGGTGTATCTTGCAAACACCAGGTTCCATCTTTTCAAATACGTACACTAGCTTGCAGAGAATGCTAGTTTTAAAGAATACTTTTAAGGCTTACAAGGAAAAGTCGCATTTTGAAAGCAGTAATCAGTAAAATATATCTTTGCACGTTCTGGATTTAAACAGTGATCAAACCTTTTAATCTCTTGGGTTTTGGCATGAAAGAAACATTTTTATCATTTTAGCTAAATATCGTTTGCAATGACGTCACCAGAAATTTAAATCAACCATTATCTTCCTTTTTTTACTATAAGCATAACTAGAAACATTTTGTTGGTGCTTGCGGCCAAACACATTTTGCCCACAAATTTCCTGCAAGATATTGGCAATTTAACATAATAAACAACGTAACTTTCGACAAAATTCTAAAAAGTTTCCTGCAAGATCACTGTGTGAAAATCCTGCAATTCATTCAGTCCCATGGTCGGGTGCTTTTTAATGCCATGGCTTTAAGGAAAGAACCCAATTTTTAATGCCCTCCCAAACTTTGATTTTGATACTCCAAAAACATTAAAGTTACAGCAACTCAAAGTTTAGAAAATTTCTACATGCTTATATGGTGGTGGGAGCGGGAGGTGGTGTTAAGCATATCAAAATTTGATACCAATTGCATAACTTTAATTTTTAAAACAGACAATTCAGGTTTTGTTTATATTTGTTTTCATTTATTGATATTCAGACCAGAATGGGATAAGTGCGCGAAATACGTTGAAGGTGGCGCCGAAAGATGGAAAGAATTATCGAAAGAAAAAAGCAGTAATGATCTCGTTGATACATTATTGGCTGAAATGACTGGACAAGATATTGCCATCATCAAAGCAGGGGTTGGGGCAGCTAATGAATTTTTCTCTGGATTGGTAAGGGAAAATGTTTTGTGTGCATTGATTTAGCTTTTCTTATTTTTTAATTGAAGTATTAAATATTTGAAAGTTTTCATTGTGCAGTTGCTATCAGGGGAGTATCCTGAACATAGTATCCTGAACTAGGCTTTTAATTGTTCATTTTATGAAGGCTTATTGCTACGTTTAGTATGATCATTCCCTATATATCAAATTGTTGTGTCTTGACTCGAAATGTGTTTTAAGTTTATGAAGGCCAATATTTGATTATTTTAAATTGGCCTGTAAGAATTTAACGGGCAATTTTGTTTTGCATACAATTGATAAATAATAATTGCTCTTTCGAACATGACAATACGATTTGCGATTTAAAAGAATAGACTTTACACCATTAAGTGCACTTAATTTAATCAAAATAGACAGAGAAACAATTATGATTAGTTTAGTTGCGTTAAAAGCATGAAATATATACCTTATATTGAGAAATTGCAGTGTGATATTCAGAATTGAATATTCTGTTTTACAAAATTATTTCTCGTTGTCTGTTCACGTTTTTATTTCTTTGATATAAATTTGTATTTGTCTGGCACATTTTTACACATTTAGTTCTTCCTGAGTCAGTGTGTTTTTGGGGATAAATTTAAAGCAAGCATGTTTTGTTATACTATTTAGGGTACTGGACCTGACATTCCAAAATATCTCAGATGTGACGGACAGATTGTTAATCGAAGAATTGGGAAAAGGGATACATCGATGCTTATCAAAGATATTTGGAAAGAAAGGACTGAATATTTAAAAGAGGTTGTTATTATTGTTATTATCATTTTTAATTGTTATCATGTATTATTAATTAGTTAATATTAATTATGACTTTCCCTATATACTTTTTTGTGTGTCGAAAAAATACGATGTTTTGCGGTATTACATTTGAATGCTAACCAGCATGGGAATTTCTGGCAAATTTTGTAATTGCTTAAAATATTTTGCATCTGAAAATCAATTTGCTGGAAAAAGCCACACACCAGAAAACACTTCATTGTTTACCCCGGTCTTTGAAGTTTTTAATGATATAGAATTGTTTTTATTAATTTAGAAAGTTGACAATGAAGTAGATGACTTTGCTGATTTCACCTTCACCTGCTTAAGAGCAAGGTTTGGTACTGATGTGTTGGCTTATGAATGGGGATACAATCTTCACGATGCGTGTTCAAGATATAACCATGATCCTAAGATTGGACTGTTTTTTAGCGTCATAGGAGGAGAGGTTTGTCGATTACTCTTACATTTGGTATCACGTAACTTTATTAGGAGGATTCGCATATGTACATTTGATAGCAACTTCTTAAAGGAATGCTTGTTTTAATTACTTTGATACATGCTTGTATGCCCTCTTTTTCTTGTTATTTGTTCAATCTGCAGTATTTTCTATTGTGCCACATATAGTTTTCAGGGGGGGGGGGGGTACTCAGATTTTAATCGTAGTTAAAATTTAAATTGAAAATTACTTTTTAGGCCGATGAACGCCTCTATCATGATCAACTTTCAACTCTTGAAAGATTGTCACGTGCAATCACACAAGAAGCAAACGATGCAGTAAGTTGTTGTTTGTTTTAAAAAGGATTCTTCAAACAGTTTTATCCACTACACGCTTAGCTTTATTGCTGCCAGTAAGGTTTTCTGATGGGATAACAGGATTATCAGAGTTCCTATATTATCATAGGGAATTCAATTTCAAAGCGATTAGCAATTCAAGACAAAATGAATTCTCTCAAGCAGAAAATAAAAACAAACAAAGCCATGTTTTGATTTTTCTGCTTGAGATAATACACTTTGTCTTTGATAGCTATTCGCTTTGAAATTGGCGTGTCAATTTTACTATTGTTACAAAATATTCCTTTTCTGCGTACACACACAACATTGGCTATTTCGACTGTATCTTGTCTTGAAAAATGTGCGTTTTTCGTATGTATTTGTGATTTCTGTTGCCAGCTGTATAATACTATATAGAGAAAAAGGAGTTATACTGTTTTTTTTTTGGCCTGTTCAACATTTATGTCAAAAAATGAAGTTAATGTCTCCTTCAGGAAATGTATCTGTATGGGCCTCCAGATTAAATAGGATTTGCTTGTTAGTTGAAAATAGATACGGGCATTTGAAAGAGTATTAATAAATTGAAAGAGTAGTTTTTTTGTAAATTTCATGTTTTCAGGACTTGATTTCACTTGAGAAATTAAAAACAGTTTTGAAACATTGCTTTCCTTGGAAAGACGACGCATTGCTTGATGCCCTTATGACTGCAGCAACTGAAAATAATGGTGCAAATTCAAATGATTCTTGTGAATACAAAAAACTGTTTATTGAGGTAATTTGACATAATTTACATTTTACTTTTATTTCAGAAAATCTTCATTTTTATATCTTAAAGATTTTGTTGCTGATATTTTGCTCCCAGTGGCCTGTAATTGGGAGCTCTTTTTGCATAAATAGCTTGTTTGTTAGATTTATATTATAATATTGACATTCTACAATAATTTACAGTTAGCGTTAATGGCCTTAAAAGAACATTCAATGCTATTTTTGTGAGAAGCTTTGTTTCAGAATGTTTTCAGAAACTTTGAAAAAATTAAAATATTTTGATATGTATAATAACGAAGCAAACGCATGAAGTGATTTTTCTACATGTGTTGTTGCCGCGTCATGTCGTGTTTTGCTGTGTCGTGTCAGTCAGCTTACCGCAATGAAATCTTCTTGTTTTATGCCTTGTGATAATAGCAGCTTTCTAGAGTAAAGAATACTCTTGTTGCATATTGTAGGTTTCTTTGGTAAAAACTTTACACAAGACCTAATGGGCCTACAACATTTTTTCCCCACGATTTGCTCTGTTTGTCCCGTTTGTTGGTTTGATATACTTTTATTTTATACAGGACGATGAGGGTCAGTCAGGAGCATTTTTAAGCAAACTTGAGGAACAAGATAAATCCGAACGATTCACGTATATTAAAGAACTTGAGGAGCAACTTGGCTCTGAATCGTAAGTCTATTTACTAGTAATTGTAGTCATTTCCTACAGTTGTTTTAAAATGCAAACCTATTTAAATTGCAAACCTACCTCAAAACGTCATAAGGGCGATAAAGCACATTGGAAAATAGTGCAGATCGTAAAGAATACACTGAAAAAATATGCAAGCTAGCACTTAAAAAAGTTTTTTCTTAACATCGAGTAACGTCGAAAGCTGCTGCATATTGGGGGCATATTCAGAGTCAAGAAAACATTACGGTCACCACACGGCCGTTGACTGGAGGAATGTCCGTGAGAATAATATAATATTTTAAGCCACTCTCAAGACACGCTTATTTTTAATTGTAAAATGAGGAAGGTTTGCACTGAAGCATGTTTTTGGCTGGAGGAAGGTTGGAAACTTTTTTGGACTCTGGGCTTATTGTTCTCAAAACAATATAAAACTATAGTTTATTAGAAAATTGGGGGTACAGTACGTTTTTAGAGGGGTGCAGTACGTTTTTTGGGGGGGCACAGCACTGTCCGAAGCTGCTGCAGACTCGGGGCTTGTTGTTGTCAGAAAATAGAAAACAAAGTTTCATTAGAGAATTGGATTAAACTACGATTTATATTAGGATTTATAGAGAGTTCGGATTAATTTTAGGGGGCTAAAATCTAAGTATTACACTGTCTTCTGCATGAAATTGCGTTCTATCATTTTGATATTTTGCACCGTTTTGACATTTGTGTTCATTATTCCAGAACACCGACTCTGGAGGAAGTTCGCAAGGCATTCGTTGCTATTGATTCAAGAATCACTGAAGAAGTGTGCCAACTATATCTTCAACGAGGTTTTGGCTTGTCTGATGAAAAACTGAAAACAAATATCAGAATAGAAAAAAACATCTTGCTTGCAAATTTGCGAAGTGGCAGCGTGCGTAGGGTTGGTGAAAGAACTTAGGTAGAATTTAATCGAGTTTTGTACATACCTTCTTGTAGCATTTGGATTGCCATAAGCATGAAGAAAAGTGTAGTATGTTGGAACTTTGATTGAAGGATTTTTATTTGTAAATTTAATCTTTATGATTGCTTGTATTTAAACTTAAGACATTATACAGTTATTTCTACTTTTCTTGCCATTGGAAGCTACAGCTTTTAACTTCAAACATGGTTAGTCTATTCAAATAATTATTTACCATGCTTCAGAAAAACTATGGAAAATTATTCCTTCCACCCAACTATACTAGTTCAAGGATAACACGAGTAGAATAACTCTTAATAAAAATAAAATGAAGTTTTGTGAATTTATCATCGATCAAAATATTTTTACGATTTCATGTGACTAACTGAAAATCATTTCATTAAGAATATTATCCAATCAGATTTTGGAACTTGTGAGATAAATACGTATCTTACAACGCGTACCATCAGCCTGATCAAAACAATAAAGGATCCATTCAAGCTCATCATCCAACTGCATCTAATTGCTCTCTGAAGAAAAACAAAGCAGAAATTTGAAACAATTTAATCACGATTGATTGATTGCCAAAGGAGCAGGCTGCATGAGTCATCATGCAAAATCACATTCTTACATTTCCAGTGCGAGGCCATTACGCAAACACTCTGCATGCAACTATATTGTTGCACAATAGAAATTTGGAAAGAAAATTTAATGATTCAGTCTTAAAATGTAATTCTACAATGAGTGAATTCTAATACAAATTTAACAAATTGCATGGGTAACTTCCGTTTGTGCCCCTGGGTTTTTCAAATACGGAAAATGATTAACCACCTATCTAATATATCAGTGAAGTTTTCGTTTTGTGATTCAGAAACTGACATTGGTCATAGATCGTTTATAATGACATGACCATACTTCTGTGTGAATGAATATTTTTGTTTTGGAATTCAATTTTTTGCCACGTTTTGGAAAAATTGAACATGAAAAAAAAGATTTTAGAAAGAAAAATACGTTACTGTATGTACTGTCCCTTTCCCAATTTCCAATTTCCAGAGTAACTTTTTGACAATAATATGAGAAAAATATAGGATCTCTTCCACGATTTAATTAAGAAGACTAACGCTTATTTACGAGTGAAAGGGAGATTGAAATGTACTGCCGGGTTTCCCAAAAAGACCTTACATTGGTTTTGCAACTTTATTGCAAAAACTTGAGTACAAAGCTCTTTTTATTACTTGCACTAGAAAACGTGATAACTAACGAGTAATATGATACCTCATTTGTGGAAAATGCAAGTATAATATCGGAGATATTGTCGATAGTCGACAGTTCGAAAAAACAAAAACAGAACTGTCCATCATTGAAGATTTTGTAGGCCTTGCATCCTTTCGGAACTGCACCTTTTGCAGTTATTCTGTAATCGAGAAAAAAAAACACCTAACATTGTCTGTCCGTATAATACATATAAAACTTTTACATGCGCAAGTATGATAAAAAGAGTAACTAACAATACCTTAGTACCTGCAAATGTTTCAGGAATAGTTGTAGAATAAATTATATAACACGTTCTTGATTGATTAATTTTTTCGAAATTTGTTGATACCTTGCGATGAATTAAGATATCTTCTCTCCAATTTTGATAAGATAATCTTTGGCAGATTACATTTTTATTATAAGAAACATGGCAAAGTCTCCACTAGTAAAAGTTTCTTAATTTTGGACCATTTTTGACCAATTTCACTAGTAAAAGATTCTTAAAAGTTTCTTCATTGTATATGAAAAAATTCAATTATTAGTGCTATGTATATGAAAAAATTCAGTTTTTTACCATGAATTCTTTTTTAAACAAAAACATTAACGAAAATGTTATATACACAATCCTCACTGAATTAATCCTCTAACATCATTAAGCTTCATGTAATCTTCATTAAAAAAAATCAAACGTTTCTTAGCGATTTTCCATTCACTAGTAAAAGTAAAATTTTCGTAGGTTTCACCGGTGAGTTTCTTTCATACAAAGTGGTTTCTCATAAAAATAACGTCTTTATAAAAGAAATCAATTATAAAAATAACGTGTATATAAAGCGATTTTAATAAATCAAAAAAATAGATTTCACGACTTTCAACGCAGCCAAGCAAACCGCAATTAGCTCTTTCTGTTTATTGTTTTTTGTTTGTATGTACTCATAATATGTGTTAAGTCTATTAGTTCCAATTTTAAGTTGCATTGTTTTGTTTATATGTGCAAGACTTGAATAAGGATTCCTATGAAACTTATGAACATGTAATTTGCTAGTTTCGACAACTATGTTATCGCAAGTCTCAACCCAATTTTCTAATCGCGCGTTTTTTATTTTTAGCAGGGGTATTTAAACCCCTCAAAAAGGGTGAAATCATCGCAATATTTGAATTTAAAAGTTGCAGCACGTTTTCCAACATGTTAAAAAAATTATACATGCAAAAAAAACCGAAATGGAAAAATTACTCTTTATACTTGCCCTTACTCTCTATACTTGCCCTTTAAGGAAAAATTACAACAGCCATTTTTTGGAGTTGGTTTTTTCTGACAGAAAATAAAACTTAGGCTATCATATTTGGGAAAATCATAAATTATTTGATTTTTGTCACAATTATTTGTCCATTTTATTAGATAATGATTTTAGTGTGCATATTTTCTTTTAAGGTGTGTAATTATTAATTTTTAAGGGATGTATTTTCTATTTCTTATTTTGGGGTATGGTTTTTGAAAAAGTTCTAAATTTTAGGGTTTGATTTCACATCTTAAAATGGTACACCTCCGTCACCTACCTATTGAATTTACCAGGGAAAAGCAGTGTCTTTTTAAGGGACTCTGAGGGCGGCAAGCTATTGTCCTATTGTTGATGAAAAAATTGACCGTGTCTTGGGCTGGGTGGAATTTGCCCGCCCCCAAGCTATTATGTTAAAAAAGGTCCAGGGGTAAAGAGCAAACTGGAAGAAAGATTTATCGTAAGGAACAGTACAAACTTTTTTCACAACAGGGACGGTGCAAACCAAAGATAAATTTTTAAAATGTGAAAGCCCCGTTGTTATAACATGCTAAAAAGCTTAGTGCCCCGTTAACAATGTTTAAAAAATGTGCGTTCCCCCATGTAGGGCTTATAGCCAAACTTCATCTGGTACAAAATGACTGACTAGATTTACCATTATTTTGAAAATTTATAAATTTGATACCTTAGATGTTTATATTATTTACCCTAAAGACTAGATAAATTATTTTTGAGGAAATTTCATGTACTTGAATTCCAAATTCTCTGTCAAATCGATCTTTCTAAAACTCTTTCTTTTCTTTCTTTTGGGCGCGGCGCAGGCTGATGCAGTGAAATGAAATTGCTTACCTTTTACTATTCCATCTTTTTGGCGTATGGCTGTGAAGGAGAGTGTTTTGTTTTTAGATAGTGCAGTTGCTCCCTGTTTGTAGGTGTGGTGGTAAAAAGTGGTGAATGGTGGGTGTGGGTGGTATGATATTCTTCTACACAATTACACACAAAGCAAAGTGGCTCTCTCCTTGTTATTTATTGTCTTAACAACAACAGTTTTATGTTATAAAACTGTAGGTGGAAAGTAGATAAAAGGCGGAACAAAGTAGATAAAAGCAATTGCAAGTGCCAAAGAAAACTAAACGAAGTTAAAAAGACACCACAATACAACCCAAAAGCCTATATATGATGATGTTGGCCTAACTAAAATGGCAAGACTTGTCAATAAAAGAGGCTTTCCAGGATGGAAAAGAATGTTTGTTATCCAGCAGAATGTTTCAACAAAGCATGGGAGGATGTCATCAACAATAAATCTCAAGCCTACAGAGCGAGATCCCAATGCAGATGTGCCTTGTTTTCAAGATGAAAGCGGGTCTAATGCTTCTGCACATTTTGACCACCGCTTCATACCAATGACGAGACGGACACTTTGCAGAAAACTTCTTGAAGACAAACAACTTTATGCTGCTTCAAATAACTTGAAGTTTCAAAAGTTGGCACATGGGCTTGGTTTTGCAATTTCAAAGGGGTTTCATGGTACGCTTGGAGAAATAAAGGTCAGTCAGTGATGATGTCATCAAGTCATGTTGTCAGCTGCTGCAAAATGGTTTACAATCTTCTTCTAAGCTGATGATATTTTGAAGAAGTGAAATGGCAGAACACTATTTTTAAAAAAACGTCGATTTTTCAGGTTGAGCCTGAAGGATGTTCTCATTTTTCTATTTTTCCTAAGAGTGGGGGAGGGGCACATAGTTTAAAGGGCACTATCAAACCAACCTTATTTTATTGTAACCATACTCGAAGCATTAACCCTTTACTTATATGATAATGATAAACAATCAATGGCACATAGTAAGCTGTTTACCCCTTCCCCCTTCTTTTTAAAAAACATTTTTGAAGTGCACTTTTCACATGCACCTCCAGTTCCTGCATGTCTGAATAGGCCTCAGTGCTGTCAGAAAGCTGTTGCAGATGGGGCTTTTTGTTCTCAGAATGATCGAAAACAAAGGTTTTATTAATCCATTGTTAAAATTTCCATTGTTGTTTTTAAAATTATTAGAGGCTACAGCCCATCAGTTCTGACAGCACTGAACCTTTTGTTTGCCAGCAACCTCAGTATTCTTATTAAAAAGTTTGTTATTAAAAAGGTTGTTATGGAAAAAGGTTCTTTTCACAAATGTGATCAAAATTATCTTTCTACTTTTGTTTTAAATCTGAAAACAAATTTGGAACCAAAGCATGTTCATTGGTCCTTTGCCATTGCTTGTGATTACAGTAAAAACCTGCATATAGGAAACACGCTTTTAAGAACCGCTAGACTGATTTTTTAGAGAGAACAATAGATAAAACAATAGCCTATTGTTTACGAAAAAATACCCTGGATGAAAAATCTGGTTTCTTATATGCAGGTTTTTACTGTAATATAATATAATATTAATATATATTGTGTAATATTAATGAAAGTTGTAACTCTGCGATTCTCTGCAAATCTTAGTATAGGAGGAGCAAGCAGGTCGAAAGTGCTGCCAGATTGCTTTTCACACTAAAAATCACAGTTTAATGATCTAAATTTTCCAACAAACATCAAATTTTCCCAATTCTGATAATTTCTAAATTTTAAGATGCATCTGCCCCTGCCCGCCCCCCTCCAGCCACTGCTCCCCTGACTCTTTGCATTTTAATGGAAGCCAGGCTTAACTTGCAATGTAAGGTTTTAATATTAGTATTAAACTTCAATTAAACTTTAATTTTTTTTTTTTTTCTTTCAGTCATTGTATGACCCACTGAATCCTGACAAGGAAACAATAATCATTGGCAACATGAGCAAGAACGAGAGACTTGACAATGAGTTCTGGTTGCTTGAAAAATTCGCAAAATTACTCAAGAAGGCTAATTTTGTTGAGCTGTCTAGGGAGCAAATAGAAGCTGCATTGAAAGAGAAAGCAGTGTATGAAGGCGTTCTTGTCAGTGTTGACCCACACAAGTATGATGTTGTCCGTTTTTGGGCTCTTGGAAAAATTAATGTACCTTTTGATGATGACTCTACTGTTGAAAGACTGAAATACTATTCCAAAATAGCAATGAAAAAGGCTCCCAAGACAATTTCTACGTACAAGAGAGTTATAGTTGCTGTGAGAACGAAACATCAAAATAAATTAATGTTGAAAGCATTTAAAAATATTCCAACCAATAGCCTTGAATATTTGCTTCCAGAAGGAAAGATTAGAATGTCAAGGTCTGATAAAGGCATAATTACCGCTACTGGCTTCATTGCATTGACAAGTGGTATTGTCAAGGCTATTGCTTCACTTTCTGACTATCATATTCAGTTTGTGTATATTGCTGGTTTAGCATTCTTTGTTGTAGCACTGAGGGCATGGAATGTGTATAAAAACAAACGAAACTCTTATTTGATGAGCCTGTCCAGATTGTTATACTTCAAGTCAGTTGCAAATAACAGAGCGTTATTGGCACTGATTGTTGACAGAGCTGAAGATGAGACTTTCAAATCAGCGATTTTGGTCTACTCTTTCTTGAGGGCACACTCAAAAGACTCAGGTAGTGCATTACAACTTCTATTTTTAATTTTTTACATAAAACTTATTGTTTTTATTATTTCATCTTGCAAACTTCAATGTATTGACTTTGCCTTTCAGACAACTCTGGACTCTTATCTTTTGAATAAATTAGATTTAAAATTTTAGAGAATTTTGTTCTAAACTTGGTACTAAAATACGGTATATTTTAGAACTATATGATTTCATCCATTGCAGAAAACACAGGGTTGACTTCAGAGCAGCTGAAGAATTCAATTGAAAATTGGTTGAAAACCGGATATAACTTGGAGGTAGATTTCAGTCTTACTGAACCTTTGAAGCAGTTGGAAGATTTTGGCTTGCTTAGAACACACTCCATAGGTATGAATAATTGTTCTAATAAATCGCTTTTTTACTTTGTGTTTTGTCACCGAGACTAGGAAATGCATGAAAAGAGTGACTATTGTATTTAAGTTCTGTATAATAATATTTATATTTTGTCGTGGGAAAAGGAGATGATATAATACGAAGTAACAAACATTTTTGGGAGGGTACAACTTCAAAATGTGCCGACAAAGAGGGCGTGGTTACTAAAAACAAATAGCACTTCCACGTGACCAAATCTTCAACCTACCCTAGCACAATGCCTGTCAGACATGTAGTATTTTTGCAGCTTGTCACGTATGTTTGGGGGCCCGGGGGGTACTCCCCGGGAAATTTTTCATGACCACGCTCTTCAGGTTGGCTTAGAACGACTCCAATATATGTTTCATATCGATGATCGACCTTCACTTCAAGGTAGGTCAAACATCTCACATAAAGGCTTGGCAAAATTTTAAAATTTAAGATTGCTGTAATGGCTATCGAGCCTGTTTTTAGATTCTAATGACGAAAGGTTGAATTTTTTAGCAAAATTATAATTTTAGACAACTTTGGCTTCTACATTACATTAAAGAGCACATGAACTGAAATTTTTTATTGACTTACTTGACCTAAATATGCATGCTGAAAGCGATTTTCATATCAGTATTTCAAATAAATTTTAGGAAGAAAGGGTAAAAGTGGGGTTTTCATGGGTTGGTCTGCTGTTGAAAATGGTTCCGAAGACTGGGCCGAGCTGCGCATCGCGTGACGCACGATTGTTTGTTCGTTTTGCAAAGGCAAAGTTCCGATCAGTGAAAACAAAGTCAAAACAAGCAGCAAGTGGAAGTCCAAGTCAATTGCTTTTGGATTTTAAACAGCCATGTCATTTGATGAAAGCTCTCATTCAAGCCTTTCCGAAAGTGTGGAATCTGAGGAAAGTTCTGGGAGTGAATTTGGTGAGGTTTTGACTCATTTCGAACCCTACATGGATGAGCCTCTGGCACAGGTTCGTCAACCACAACAGCCCGACGATGGAATGGCTCATGCTAGGGACAATACGGTCGGATGATTTAGATGGAATTTCTCGAGAAGAACTTGAGGCTCGTTTTTTAAAGGAAAAACCTATTGATGCTTGGCTTGACGGGGAGTTGTTTTGCGAAATTTTTAAACTTAAGATTGCTAGAGGCTGGCGTAGCTATTTTTAACACAGGACAAAAATGACAAAAACAGGAATTTCCCTGGAAAATAATTTGAAATGTAGAATGCTAGATGGGCTGTCATGTCATATTTTCTAACAAGAATGCTTGTCGGCAAATTGCAATCTTTTCCAGAAAACAATTATGGATTTTTTGCTAATATGTTTGAAAAATCAGTGGTCCAATGACGACATTAAAACAAATAATTTCGGACAAAAAGTTGACTTCTTTGTTTGGGATATATCTTAATTTGCCGACAAAAATTTCTTTGTGCCGACAGATAAAGTATTGGGGGTACAACACCCCCCTATGGGGACGCCCCTGGTCTTTTACCTTCTAAATATGTGGCCAGCTACAGTTTTGACTTTAGGTTTATACGAAGCATACCAGCGTGACAAAACAGGCCAATTTTTCCAAGCAGGCTGAATGGTGTTCGTGTTTTCATTTGGCGAGCTGTCTGGGCAAGTACGTACAGCTGTAAAAAAATGATTTCCCTTTGGTACCAAATACACTTGGTTTGGCAATCCCAGATGTAGAAAGTGCCTTGTCTTTGGTATGAAACAGATTATTGATACACAGATGAATAGATGAATCTGGTTCGCTTTCACACCAAGATTTTAACTGTAGAGGAGCTAATATTTCGCTTTGGCATACGAAGCTTCCTTCAGAGCAAGATTATCTTACATAAGCGAAGCAATGGCAGCGACTTGTGAAATCCTCTTATCTTTTTATTCTGCGATTCATCTATGCCGTCGTCAGGACGCCTCAAAATTGTTTGAAATGTAGATTGAGGCTTAAAAAAAGTAACAGTATTTCGCAAGATTTTTTGTTTGCCAGGACGAAATATATTACTTTAGTGCCAGAATGACAGCTTGGTACTTGTACCTAAGAATGGCAGCTTAAATTCGCATTTCAATATTTATTTATGCGAAGAATATTACTGACAAGTTCTTCGAAGAAAAATTGTTTCGATGAAATTGTGTAAAAGCATTACAAGTTTTTGCAAAAACCGGAACCTAAAAACCCCGGTTCCTAATAGGGCTGTCCACCGAGGGTTGAATAATCGAATGATCGTTGACGCGCCGGTCTTCGGTTAGCAATCAAGCAAAACGATTATTCGCTGCCATCGATTAATCGCTACTAACCG
>JAYJMH010036033.1:0-16030 GCA_036873815.1 Phacellophora camtschatica
GAAACTGGAAGATACTCAAAAAACAAACTTGACAGGAGCAAGCGAGTCTGTGAGTTTTGTACAAATGAAACAAAACTGATAGATGATGACATTTTATATTCGATTGCGAAAAAAACAAAAAAACAAAGAAAAACATACAAATAAAATGTTTAACGGTAACAGAAAAAACAGAGTTATTTAAACAAATTTTTAACACCGAAAAATAACAAATATTAAATTTTCTTGCAATATTTCTACACAAATCGGAAATTCAAAGGAAGGAATTCGAATTAAAATAGAAGATTAAAACAAATTCGATCCAATTATATGTATCGATGTATATTAATTTCTTTCATTAAAATATACGTGTTTAGTTCTTTTTTCCTTTGAAAACTTTACAAATTTGTATTATTGTTAGTACATTAGTGTATAACACATATGAACTGTATGCTACTAGACCCCTGCGTGGGTGAAGAATATATGAAATTGAATCATCTGACATACTGCTGACGAGCTGCTAACCGATGAAGAAGGGACAATTTGTGAACAATGAAAGTAGGGAGATCCCCACAAATGTCGGGATATAACCAAAAGAGCAGCGAAAGGGCGGCAGCAAAACGAAGTAGCAATGTATCGTAAAGAGGCAACCTGACCTCCACACAAGCAGCACGATCTAAACAGTAAATTGTGATAGATGGTTGGTGTCAAAAGTCTGAAGTTTTAACACAGACTGATGTACACAATGGTCAGTGGTAACCCAGCTACACTCCTCCGCAACGTTAAAGTAAGCCAATGTCAGCTTAGTTGACAAAAAACTATATTCAAGGAAAATTCGTGCGGTGTACAAAATAACACAGAGAAGGGGGGGGGGGTACTCCAGTAAATTCAAACAGGGGTGCTCAGTACTGGGGTGCAAAACATAAGCCCAAAAAAATACTTTCTTGTGTAAAAGTAGACCCAAAAAAATAATTGTTCTTACCTTACATACCCAAAAAATAAAAAGAGTTTTCAGAAAATTCTCTACCTGCAAAATCTTTGGAAAAAACCACAGTGCACAAATAATCATAAACTTTAACAAATTAACTTTAAAATCCATTATGCTGTTAGTCTGAAGAATATAAATTACTGAACAGAAAAACGGTTACGAGAATTATAACTTAAAAGTAAATATACGTTAGTTAGTGCGTGAATTCTGAATAGCACTTAAGATTTAATTATGTAAGACAGTATATGAACCCACAGAAACAAAAACAAAAATGAAAACAAGAAATAACAACATGCCAAGTCAATCCTTGGACAGTATGCTTGATTATTACACACAAGCATGGCCTAGTGGTTAAGGCGCGGGACTCATGATCGAAAGGTCGTTGGTTCGAATCCCACCAAGATCATACTGTCTGTAAAAATGCAAGGAGAGCTGCTAACTCTCTGTAATTCCAAGCAAAAGCAAAAGGAATCACGAGGTGTGGACACATCGAGAGGAAGGACCGGGGTCACCCTGTGGGGCCCCCTTGCGCCAAGCTCAGAAACCCATACCTTGCAAGAAAAGCAAGTGTATGTGCCTGAAACTGTATAACCCGTGTCCCCTGCTGAAAAGAAGTCATCTCGAGAATTTCGCGGGCTAGGCACGTTAAATACGATAGCTCACTCACTCACTCAACTCATTACACAAAAACATATACATTATATTCAGCTTTGAAATTAAAA
Organism: Phacellophora camtschatica; assembly: GCA_036873815.1. NCBI lineage: Eukaryota > Metazoa > Cnidaria > Scyphozoa > Semaeostomeae > Ulmaridae > Phacellophora > Phacellophora camtschatica. Next base: position 1,687 of record JAYJMH010036033.1, read on the forward strand.
GCACAACAATTTGCAAAATTTTTGGTAAAATGAAAAAAAAAGAATTGAAAGTATGACATTACATGTACACTGATTTGATACAGCGCATGACGCCATAAAATGATGTGGAAGATTTGCCATTACATTTAACAATTTCATAAGTTTTGCTCTAAAGCCAAGCCATTCAAAAAATTATCAATGATACTTGAGAAAATTAAAAGCTCCCAAAATACTTCATGGCATAGCCCATGGTGTCTTTCGATAAACAATATACCATCTGCTTGACAGTGGCGGCCTGGTTTGTTTCGTCTAGGGGGTGGGGGGGGGGGGCTGCAGCGAAATGGCGCCCCTTCATAACTAACATAGTTTCATGTTTCTAACGAAATGCAATTTTCTTATGGCTCCTAACTATGTCGAGGATAGAAGAACTGACCCCCGCACGATCATAATTTGTTTAAACAGTCATAAAAAGAAAGTTGGAAAAAAATTAAATTCATTTCTGGATACGATAAGATCTATCTTCTATAAATCATACTAATTCTATAAATCATACTAATGATAATTTTAATGACGAGTCTCCATATCTGTACAACATTCCATTAAAACATTTTATCACCGCGCCCTTAAAATGCTCCCTGATTCCATTGGACATTGATTCATAGCAACATAGAGCATCTCGCGCTTCCAATGATCTGGGTATCATCCATACTTAAGGGTCATAGGGTCATGGTCACAGGGTCATAGGGTCTGGTTTATAGACTATGACTTGTATTATGTCTACTATGACGAAGGCACCCGTTGATACCTTGACCTGCCATGTGCTGCTGGATGATAGCTATGATGTGTTCGGACTTCATAAAGTTTTTCGCTCCCTTTCTAAACTTTGGCGCCCCTTTGAAAAAGTCCGCTGGGGGGAGGTGTGGCCCCCTGCCCCCCCCTGCCAGACCGCCAATGCTGCTTCATTTAGCAGTAGCAAGATAGTTTTCCATTTTTAAACATATAATTTGAAAGTGTTTTGGAATTTTAATGTGTCTTCTATCAAAAATTATAAAAGTTTTTCTATTTTTCAATATCTCTTTTAGTTCCTGAGACATTACGCTTTTAGTTCCTGAGACATTATGCTTTTAGTTCCTGAGATATTATGACCTTCAAGCAATTAAAATTTCAAAAACTAAAAAAAGATATTTATTAAAACGAAAAAAGTTAAGGGGCTTGCACAAAAAAATGCTCAACAAAAATTCATTTCGTATTGTAAAATACAAATTTTTGTGCCATATATGCCTTTTCAGAAAAAATGCAGCAGGTACTGGGTGTCCCAAAAAACCTTACATGGGTTTTGCAAATATTATGCAAAAACGTGAATATGAAACGTTTCGTAAACACATCTATTAAATAGCCTGATAACATACGAGTAATGTGTGACCTCGATTATTAAAAACGGAAATGTAACAGCTGTGATATCGTCATCCATATTTTAAAGTTTTTTTCAGTGAAAACTTGTTTTGCCCTTGAAGCGTTTCAGGCTCCTGGATGAAAAAGTGTCATCGATTTCGAAGTCGGTCAGTTTTCTTCTTTTCAAATCTAGTAAGCAAGACTAGATAACTGATAACCACCAAGAAAACAAAAGCTCAAATCTTTTTAGAATTTCCCTAAAAACAAAAAAAAATTTGAATTCTTGCTTTTCAGAGAAAAAATGTATCTTTGATTCCTTTATTCTTTCATTTCTTATTCTTGCTCAAAATTGTAGTTCTATAGAAAAACAAATTTACTACTTTTTTTTTTACTTTTTTTTTTTACTTTGGAAAAATTACTTTTAGAAAATGTTTTCCCTTGATTTGAAAGGAGCGAAATTGACTGACTCGAAACTCATGACAATTTATTGTAATGGTTATATCATCGCCGCTACATTTGCGTTTTTAATAATGGAGGTCAAAAAATAACTCGTATGTTATCAGGCTGTTTAACAGATGTGTTTACGAAAAGTTTCATATTCACGTTTTTGCATAATGTTTTCAAAACCCATGTAAGGGTTTTTGGGACACCCGGTATTATATCGCATTTATTTTTAAATGCAACAATTTTGAAAAACTGTTGTTTTGATCTGACTAAAGTCGCAAAATTGTAAGTAATGCAAAACATTTAAACTGAGAAAAACAATTCAACATAATTTTTCCATGTCACCATTCATATCATGCACATAAAATATCTTTTTTTTCTTCGAATAAACATGATTTATTAAGCGTTTTCTGGCTGGCAGAAGAAATAGTGTTCTTTCAACACTTTCCACGATTCCATAGTGCAGCTAGTCTGACAACTTTGTTTACGAGGCTGAGTAAAAAATGACGTGAAAAGATGAAGCTAAACTCACCTGTTTTACTTGCTCATGTCGAAGAATCAAATTTTTAACTTGCACTGATCTGCCATTTCCCATTGACCACCACAAGAACACAAAAACTCATTTCCGGCAGTGAAGTTAAAATCATGTGAGCAGAATGTGATTTCTTTTGTTATATTATGCAACGTCTGGTGCAGGACTTTTGACCAGCGGAAATTAACAATGGATAACAATAAAAATATGCGCGGACCACTGACGAAACTCCGGAGCTCCACTATAGGTAGCGCTTTCGCGCAATCACTAAATAAACTAATATTCTCTGACCAGGGGCGGGGCAAGTCAAATGCTGTAAAATATGGAACCCCATGTTTGGAAAGTTCCCTTCTTCGTCATTCATTTTCGCCCAAAATTGCAGCCTCTATTAAAATCATTTAAACTGTAGAAGCTTTATCTTTGTCCAGATAAATTTCACACAAAAAGCAAAGCAAGAATTTATGCTTTCTCAAGGTAAAACACAGAAATTGCTAAAAACCAGGTTTAGTTTAGAGTAATAAATAACAGTACACTACTTTCCCGGTTTTTCAATGAAATGTGGTATGCTTGTTTAACCCCAAAAAGGTTTAAAATACAACAGATTATCGGGCAAATAGGACTAATAGACCATGGGTTTTAAAACACGATTAATGTTTCTCGAAAAACGTACTGATTGAATTGTAGTGACTGTGTTTCTTTACTGTGTCTTTTCTGTTTCGCCTTCGCTGCGATGCTTTCGCTCCGTAGGCGCAAGAAAAGCATCGCAGCGAAGGCGAAACTGTGCTCACATGAAACAAGATGCCAGAAAGACACAGTAAAGAAACACAGTCACTACAATTCAATCAGTACGTTTTTCGAAAAACAGTAATTGTGTTTTAAAACCCATGAATAGACCACTGCTGTTCCTGCGAAGCATCTTATTCTTGGATTGATAAAAACAATTTTTTCCCCGTTTTAGATAAACGTTATATGACAATTTACTCATCAAAAAACCATTTTATGGGACTAACATCTCATTTTATGAATTTGTCCATAAGAGATAAGATAGTCCAAAATAACAGATGTCAGATTTTTTCAAGTGGCACATTTTTTTAGGCAAAGATGATACATAACAATAAAAGAATAACCAGTTCTTCGGACGAAGGTGAAACCACTGCCCTTGTGACATGGCCGCCCTTGTGATGTATAACAACTTGACATACAAAGATATATAAATAAAAAATACACTTTTTTACAAAGAAAAACTTAAAAAGCTGGCTTAATTTTCAGTGTACCTGCAGAGTAAAGAAACATCGCATTTGTTTTAAGTTAAATTAAACTCATATGTATAAAACCCCGCGGGGTAGGGGGGGGCTTACACCCTAATATATGAGTACGGGTGTGTGCCGCAAATATGGATGGGTTTGAAGGCAGTAAATTCTTAACCATGGGTATGATTTTTAGCGAAAATGCCTTAATGTTGGATAAGATATTAAAAATTGCTCTTAGTGTTGGATGTTTTGAATGAAACACAACATTAACGTTACGTTTACACGAAAATTTGAACATTAAAGAAGGGTGGGTTTATAAAATCTCAGCGGCACTCTCCCGCCCGACCGTGGGACATGCCCTCCCCGGAACAAATCCAGGACAAACATTTATCGTTTGAAACTCGATACTCGAACCAAACTCGACTAACTCGGCTTAAGTTTATGCTGCTCTGTTAGATGATTTTACAATTGGCAAAGTAATCAAATAAATTAAATCTAACTGAAGCCTTTGAACCTGAGACAAAATTGTGTCTCATTTGTGATAGACTAGACATCAACTAAATATGACTCAACTGAAAGTCAAAGTTTGAAGTAGACCTAGATCGTTTGAAAGATTTTATTTATACATATAAACTATATCAGATCCACAAGATTTTACAAAGTTAGATTAACGAATAATATTTTAAAACGTCTTTGCAAAATAAAAAAAATAGATTTATAAAATAAAATAGTCTCTATCATAAACATTCAGTGGAACCTCCATATAACGGACACCTACCTGTGGGACGAGTGTTACTGTCCGTTGTTGAGAGGCATTTGAGGTAACATTTTCGGCCAAAATTATTCGTCCGTTGTTTGGAGGTGTCCGTTGTTGGGAAGTGTCCGAGAATGGAGGTTTCACTGTATTTCACTATCAAAACGTTTATTGTAACATTTTTGGCTAAAATATTTTGTTCTTCTAATTATTTGCTCAGACTCTTCCTCAAAGCGACAGATGTGTCATTATCCTATAAAGATCATATAAAGACTGTTTTTCTTGCCTTTTATCCTCTCACAAAGTTTCAATTTCTTCACTACAATATCAAAAACAAAAAAGTGTTTATCGGTTTTTTCTATTACGCTTTATGAAAAACTCCTTCAAAATTCCTTTTCCATTATTCTCAGAGCAACGATGTTTGACAGCTTTTTTCTTCCAAATTTTAGTTTGCAAAGATAGGCTTTTCCTACCTGTCAATTTTTCACAAACCCCCGATTTTAATCCCCTTCAATTTTTCACAAACTCCTTCTCCCAATTTCAAAACTATTCCTCTTTAATTTAATTTCTATCTACACGGACGTAGCATCAAATTGATCAATAAACTCTAACGGAAAACTATTTAATTTTACATCAGACAATTTTCCACTAGCCAAAAATCCCGGAGCGTTAGAGCCATTCTCGTGGCGCATTTGTAAACTCTTTTGGTCCATTAACCAATGTTCCAACTCAGAAATGATACCATCCACTTTTTCCGTCATCGGCTGCTGAACTTCGTTGTGGGAAATTTGAAGATCGTGTCTATGCAAGAATAGAATCTATGAAGATCATGTCTATGCAAACATTTTGAGCGTAAAAAGTCGAAAAACCGTAAAGAAAAAAAGCAGGAACTTTGCCTTTCTTTTGGGTTTTCCGACTTTTTACGCTCAACACCGATTGGGGACGAAACAGAGACGAAGCAAGATTATAGTTCATGCATATTGGCATAAAATCAGTGAAAAAATAATAACCTCGTGTCCAGGAATATTTCAAAACACCCTGGGAACGAGGCCTATTTCTTGTCGATGAAATAGCCCCAGGGACAAGATTGATTAGAAACAACAACAACAACAATTGTTAATAATAAAACTAAAAATAAACAATAGATGAAACTTTTCTGGTTCTAAAAATGTTAAATAGAAGTTAAAATTAGAATAATTGCAAATGCCGATTTAGTCAATTCATTTTCATACATTGTTTCATTGCCTTTCAGTATATAAAGTATTGTTTTAAAAGGGCCCTCCCAGAAAATATAATCTGAAACTAATTACAATTTCCATGCTCAACTCCAATATAGTGCACCCATATAAGAGTATTTAGATCTTATTTCCCTATCATCTAAATAATCGTGACGGAGTAAACTATTAATACTAGATTATCGCACCAAAAAATAGTTTCGTAAAAAAGAAAAGAAACAAATGGACAAACCTGACAGGATTTTTTAAAGTATCTTGGCTAGAAACATGACTTGAATGGACGGCACCGCAGGTACATGAAAACATCATTTTCTCTAAATTGAAAACTTTTCTGCGATAACGATCCTCAAGTTTCTGGTAAGCATTTGCAACCTTTTTTTGTTCTTCTAATTCAGAAAGCAACTCTCCCTTTTCTGCTTTCAAAATTTCGATTAATGTGTCCTTTTCGAGCAGCTTATCTTCGTATTCAACCTTTATTTTATCATTTATCATAGAACTTTGATCATTTTCTAAAGAATCAGTTGTAGATGTAGCTTCATCTAATTTTACAATATCCATTTCTACAGATTGATTTATTAAATCAGAAATATTTTCATTCACGCTAGTATTTACATTTTTCGAAAATTGTTCTTCATCAACGACCAGCATGCTTTGTTCCCGAACAGCTACATCACACGGTCGATTATCGAATTGACTGTGAGCTGTACTTAGAGTTGGAATACTGTGCAAAACGTCATCGCTATAGCCCGTTTGACTTTCATCGAAGCTATTAGAAGCAGATGCGCGACAATCATCGTGCTTCGCTCGTTTGTTGTACCCCTGGGCACCCGACGCACGCACGATCTCCTCTTCGTGTAATCGTATCAAATCCCGAAGTCCTCCTCGCGCTCGGCGGTAGCCACAGCTTTTGGCATCATTTTCTTCGCTTTGCACTGGTGGCTGCTTAGTAGCTAACTCTTCCCCTAATTGACGCATCAAAAAAGTTTTCCCTCTGTTTCTGGTTTCTAAAATTCCCGAATCTATAACATTTGTTGGTCTGCAATTTATGTGATTTTCAAATTTATTTCTTGCTTCCAGAGAAGCTGGGTCTGCAAAACATTCTGTCCTTGTCGAATCATCATCTAGTTTATTTTGGTTGCAATCTTCTTCGGTGAGCCGACCTAACGAACGCCCAAATGTGATATGTCTTTGCGAGAGAGGCTTTTCCCAAACGTTACGTGGATTTTTATCGTTTTCTTCATTTTCGTTGTTCACTAAAGAAGAACAAGTATCTGAGATAGCGCTTGTTGGAATGATTGTTTTCGGCCACGACATAGCTTTGGCTCGTCTAAATTCATGCCATTTGTCATCATTTACCCTTCTTTGAACAACAGTTCCCATCCACGTTCCGTTCATGCTTATGAAAGGTTTTTTCCCTGTAGATTGCAACAGAGCATTCCCACCAATGAACCTCCCAGTTGCACTCATTTTTTATTAGACTACATGTATATCCTGGAAAACAAAATTAGAACAACTTCATAGTAGCTTTTGATTAAAAAGAAAACAGGGATGATTTTTCGTTGCAAACATAGGAGAACTAGAGGAACTTCATATCTCCATTATTGCCAGAAAGTCTTTTTCATCACGGTTTTCATTTCTGGTAAATCTTTCGATCACTAGCTTCTTTGAAACAAGGCGGGTGTAAACAAAAATCTATAGGCATTTGCGAAGCTCATGTCAGGAGCTACAGTTTTCATGTTTTGATATGGTTCCTTTTCTTAATAGATGATACTTTAAATAGTAAGGATGGTGGTAAAAGGTTTTTTAGCAATCCGTGATTGGCCCACTCAAAAAGTCCGTGATCCGTGAATTTAAGATATTTTATTTCGTGAAACGTGATTCATTGTTAAAAAAAAGTGATTCGTTATAAAATATATTTTTTTATTTAGTGACGGGCCCAGACTATAAGGAAACCTTCAAAAATATATTTTTGAAGAATGATATAAGTAAGTCGAAGCCTTTTCTATCAAAAGCAAGCAAAATCAAATATATTTAAACAGTAGCTCCTCCACATAAACTGTGCAAATGTGTACACAGTTTTTGAGACACAAGTACATAATAGTTGCAAAGACTTAAAATTTTCAAGTCATGTCATTGCTAATTTTGCTGTGATGTCAGGAGCGAAGCTTTTATGCATGTTACTTTGAGTTGAAACAAATTTCTACTATGTATGCCATGTGTGTGGTTAATGTGTCTTTATATCATGCAAAACTGTTTAATAAAAATAAAATAATAAGGAGTGAAATTTCTTAAAAAATTTCTGCAAGCTAGTATTTGGACCCTACCTTTTCTGGGCTGGCTCCACCTCTGGACACAAGATACTTTTTACTTGAATTCCAGGGTAGGCACATTTAACTTGAAATGTTAAAAGCTATTCTAAACGCATGGCTTATTTTAATAATCAATTAAGAATTAAATTTTTGCCCACAATGAGCAATAAAGTATTTATGCTGGCTGTAACATCCTTTTTAAATATTGCTTTAGCATATTGGTGTAAAATTTAGTTATCTGAACACATCCATGTAGTGCCTATAATGGCCCAGTCCACACAGATCTACTGTGAGTTGTTAAGACGTTTCTTTGTTTGCTGAGCCTGGCAAAATCAGCCAGGCCATCATGCAGGCTTCCAGATCATTCATTTGTTCCACCTCAAACCTTTTAAAATTTTAGCAAGAAGCAAAAACAACAACAACAAAATATTTTTGTGCAAGTCTATTCATCATTATGCCAGACAGCAGAGTACAGAAATTATGAACTTGCTAAGGGATTGCATCCACTGATAGGAAATGCTCAGAGATAAAGTTTCTGAAAAAAAAATTGCCTGACTTTTCTGGTCCTGCAAAATATTTCTCAGATGTTTTCCAAGCTTTGCTGGTTTTATTTAACGTGCTGAAATATAACAACTGAAATTTGTGGGAAAATTCAGAAACAGTTGGCAAAACAGATTTGGAAAAACTTCTGAAACTATTTCTCCAATCAATGGATACATCAGGCAAAACAGATTTGGAAAAACTTCTGAAACTTTTTCTCCAATTAATGGATGTGACCCCTAATCATGCTCCAAACTGCAGGTATAATTATTGATGGCAGATTATTGATGCCAAAAATTGAATTTCTGATGGGGATGCACACATATGGATTCATTCTTGCAAAATGTCAAAATGACAAGAATAAACGACATGATGTCACAAGGAAAAGCAACATGATGCAGTGCAGAGAGTCAATTTGATTGGGAACCTCTTTTCTTAAATTTGTTAGTACATTGTTGTTAAATTACATTACGTTATTACAAACAGTTTTCAAACCTTTTTAATCAAACTTTAATTATAATATTTCTTTCTTATTACAAATATATTACCTTATTACCTAGTAAGGCTCTATGGGGGCCCACCCTCCACCAGCATACACAAGCATAGTCCACACACACACACACACAATAACACAACAGTTAGATAAAAGACAAAACAACAAACCCATCATCATAAGAAAGAAGTTGAGATTGACCAAAAATTTAATAGTGAGCAAAACAAAAAGCGAAGCGACAGCAAGAAGGGCCAACAAGGAAGAGAAAGAAAATAAATAAAATCGTACCGTACGACGATGACGACGTATAAATTAAATAGGTTTTTTTAGAGTGGCGCAGTCAAGAGGCCTATTTTATAATATGAACGAAACGGTTATCATTGAGATTACATGAAACAAAAAACTAAACAACAGAACAAATACTTACCATCCAAAAGACTTTACAGTCTCATACACATCTGAACAGAATGTATCCTCCTCTCCCAAATGGGCATTTTGATGACTTGACGATTGATTCCTAGGAAGATAGCTTCCGCAACCAAGCAACGCACCACCGCAGCAACTCAAAGCAAAATAAATCCCAGTCTCTGACGTCACCTTATTGTTTTTTTAGAGGATTTGTAAACAATTGTAAATCATGGGAATTCGGATGCCAAAATAGTAGTTTTACAGATAATTTCTCACACCATATTAATTTTCTTCTCTCTGTTTATTTTCTGTCAGTAATTTTGCAATACGCCCGCGCAACGTCTAGTAAATCGAGAAAGCAAAACAATAGAAAGAAAATTTCAAAGAGGAGTTTGGTTTTCAACATTTGGCTTTCCACAGCTGTGGAATATTGTCTTTTTCGTATTTTTTTATCGTGCTCTATGCTAGCTCTGTCTGGAGTAAATAAGTAAGTAAGTAAGTAAGTTTTCATTTGCCACTAAAAATATTTACAATGCTTCAAAATAAATTAAGGTTAAAATATTTACACAGTTAATAAAAATACAAAGATAAATTCGATAAAATTCATCTAAAAGATCACAAACCCCTAACTAAAGTGGCAGGGATAACATCAAAAGATCGAGATGATGTCAATTCCGTGATGGTCCCTTTTTAGAGGCTTTTACGAGAGAAAAAATATTTAAAATACAGGCATAGAGATATCAATCCACCCAGAAGCGTAGGAAGCAATTGAATAGTGGGGGGGGGGGCACAAGATTTGAAGGGCACTTTGACCACACCCAGTTCTTTTATGACCACGCCATAAACACCGCTCTCTTATTTCTGCTTGTAGGGATGATATTTACATGAGCATACGGTTAAATCAAACATTGCAACCTATTATTTGAAATAACAGAACGAATATAACAGTAATGTCCTAATATAACGAATGTATATTCAAATGACACTCTCATGATAGTTTAATACCTAGATTCTAGAATATATATTATTAAGTACATAATGACATTAATAAACTGCTTAAAAGGTCATCAAATAATTAACTGAAGCTAACTAAAAGCTCACGCTAAATATAAGCTAGCTAATCCTTTAAATTGCTGCTTTATATTGATCAGTTTTGCCCTAAACATGCCCTTAAAAGAAACTTTAAATTGCTCTTCAGATAAAGATTGGTGAAAACCTATAAAATTATATATAAAATTTATATCTGCTATCTCTATTGCCCGTTATCTCAAACATTCGAATTTCTATCCTCCTCGTTAGGTTTCTTTCGCGATATAATCATGATGTAATATTGCCAGCTATATCCAATCAGCGGTGTCACCAGCCCTAAAAACTAAGGCAGAAAATTACTGACGGGGGTCTTGAGGCTTCCCTTTTTAAAATTTTGTTTAACCTTCGACTTTCAGAAAAGGCTGGAAACGGCCTTTTTGGCATTTTAATGTCATGAAGTTTTTGAAAATCAACGACGGATAGAAAAATAACATGAAACTTGCTAAAAATTAATAAAGAAAATATTCCAAAAGAAATATAAATTTTTCCTTTCCCTACACTTTTTCAACCTATTTCGAGAAATTAGAAAATCGAAATTCTGAGCATTAACAAGCACTGCACAAAATTGATCAAGCCTTCTCCGTGCTCCATCTGAAAAAGCCAAAGACTTAATCTACGCATTGACCACAGACACCAGGTTTTTGAGGGCTTTTTTTTTTAACTTTTTGAGATTAAGTAAGGGCACTTACTAAAAAGGGCACTTTTGTTAATTTTTTCAACATTAAAAAAGGCACTTTCTTGTAACAAATTGTTTCAAAATTGTAACAATAGGATTTTTTTTATTAATCTTTGAGGAAAAGGGCCCTTTAATCTATTTTTTGGGAGTAAAAGGGGCGCCTTAAAAAATATTCGTGATTATGAGAGGGCACATTTCAATTTTATTGAAATGAAAAAAGGGCACTTTCAATTTTTCACGTGAAGAAAGGGCATAATTTTCAATTTTGAGGGCACTTTTCCAAGTTTGCAAAAAAGTGGGGGCATGTGCCCCTAGTCCCCCCTGGTTCCTACGTCTCTGATTTAGTAACAAGAGAACGTTACAAACATTTCGTTACGAAAAAACATTTCATACATTTAGTTTCAAGAAAACGTTACAGACATTTAGTTACGAGAAAACGTTGCAAACAATTGGTTACGAAAACACATTGTAAACACTTAGTTAAGAGAAAAAGTTGCATAAATTTAGTTAAGAGAACACATTGCAAACAGTTAGTTACGAAAAAACTTTTCATATATTTGGTTACGAGAAAACGTTGCAAACATTTAGCTTATAGTTCTAACGTTCTACATCTCTGCACTTCGATTGTCTACTCACAGCCACAATCTTTGAATCGGAACAAATCGAAAATTAGATTTAGCCGATAACCGTTGGCCACCAAATTTACATTTCATTTGCAAAATCACAAAGTGGTAATTCATTACTTAAAGATGGATTAGTTACATGGAAGCAAGAAACAAATAGAACAAACAAAAGCGATTTATCACAATTGCAAGAACATTTTTAAATCATGTAGTAATTTTATGTTTGCACTTTGTAGATTTGGTGGCCAACGGTTGGTGGCCAAAATCATTTCATCTAAATTTTTGGAATTCTCGACTGAAAACATTGTGGCTGTGAGCACATAATCGCGCTGCAGAGGTTTAGAACAATAAATTGAAACCATTATTTAGCAAGAAGGAGAAGAAACGGATAGGTAAGATTTTTACTTTGTTGTTAGTAGGAAAAGTTCTAGCTAAGATATTCCTACTTCTTTCCAGAATAATAAAGAGTTCATTGGGCTTTTTTGGGTTGGAAACGGGGTCGGAAAGTTGTTCTCAATTCCACGAGAGATATCCAGGAAGAATACTGAAATCAAATTGACTAACATTCTGCAACAAAACTTGGAAAAGAGTTTTGTATTTTGTAGACCGCCTGTGCACAGGCAAAAAAATACGCAATACCTCTAACTTTTACTGTATTAGACCCACTAGAAAGATTACTGTATTACAAAATCATCGATGACAACGATTACAGGGTGGGACAGACATTTAGACTAATTACGGCCTAACCTGGCTTCACCAATCGCATTGCGCCTATTGAATTGGTGGACGTCAACAGGCGACATTCCCAAAGTTGGCCAAAGATGATCGGCTTCGTTTCAGGAAGTTCCCATTGTTTAGCTCAGGCTCATTTTAATAAATTTAGTTAAAAAATCAAATCATTCACCTCAGCCTGTAGGTATGAATTAAATTTTAATAATAGCAATAATCATTAAACTTTTCCTAAAAGTTGTCATTTCAGTAAAGGGGGCGGGTAAAAGGAAGATGACTACATGTTTTTTTTACAGGAACAGCTAGCTCGGAGTCCATCCTCGATTTGTTCGTATTCTGGGCTGATTTCAACAAACTTGGAACATTCTGAAAGAAAATGCTCGACGCATTCACACAATTTTGTACATAACGTTAAGCATAATTTCTAAGATAGCATAAACTTTTACTCAAGTAAATCTCAGCATGGCGTTTCTTTTAAAGGTTGTTCATATATAAGAACCAGTTTTTGCAAATCGATTCACTATTTATGGTTCATATTTTTAAGAGCAACAATGGAAAATCAATCAAAAGTGCAAAAGATTGGCAACACACCCATAACGACGTTGACTGACTTTCCTTATGATTGGTATTCAGAATATTCCAATTTTCATGATCAGACGTGCATAACTTACAGAAAACTAGATGTAATTTCGACAGACAAGATTTATTCCCAAGTGCCACAATGTGCGTATAAAATCGACCCAGGAATGAAAGAAGGCAAGATAACAGCAAAGGCAACAATGGCGTGGTCAGTGGGAGAGTCGACAACAACCACTCAAGCTGTTGAAATCGGGTTGAAGGCTCTTGAAAAAGCAGGGAATGAAGTAGCAAGTGTGAATTTCAAAAACGAAACTTCTAATACTCGAACAATTGGAAAGACACAGACGTGCGAATTTTCACAAGAATATACAATTTCACCTAACCATGTGGTAGAGGTGTTTGTTGACAAGTGGAAGGTATTTGTGTAAACATTTTTAGCCGTTTGTTTCGAAACGTGGTTTTGAGAATTCCTCCTTGGGGCCCAAAATGTTCGCAGTTTGTTTTCTCGACGGATCGAGTTTTTTTCCAGTTTTAAAAACGTATTTCGACTTTAACTGCCTTTGGACCGCTTTGGAAACGGTTGCTTAGATCCTTTCTCTCTTATTACGTGTATTTTAGAATTAAGTTAGTGGACCTTTCTCTTGTCGAATTCAGAGAGCGTGGCTTGTAGATTAACTGAGGAATAACTAAAGCAAAATGGGGAAGAAGAATCTTTTGCTCAGAAAATGTGTTCCTACGTGCGTGTGTTTTCTGGGAGCTGCAACATGGCCGTGAACATGGACAACACATAGGATATAAAAAATTCAGAAAAGTTCCTTTGGTACACTAAATAGTTCATTAAGTAGTTCATATGTTTGCTTTTACAGGTAAAATGTCGAATGCACATTACGTCGTGGCAGAGGGCACCCGCTGGAGCTATAGGTTTTTTAGGTGCAAGAAATCCGTGGCATGGATCTGGGTTCTTAAATTTTAGTGGTGATAAGTCTTCGTATGAGATGGAATATACACTTGGTAAGATTGTTTTTCATAATTTATGAGCACAAGCAATACATGAAATTATAATTTTTTGTGGAAATTGAAGCTTTTTCTGTGAGTCAGGTGCACTGGTACGCTGCATCGGGAAAATTACAATGGGTAGTATAAATAGGTAATTAGAATATTATGATCATTATTATTATTACTACTACAGCGACCAAGCATTATAACAGCATTTGTTCTCATTACCAGATACTGCGCCAAGAATAATCAGTATACCAACTGGAGATGTGCATGGTTTCGAGGTAATGAACAAGGATTACCGTACTATGCAGTA
>JAYJMH010036044.1:0-16027 GCA_036873815.1 Phacellophora camtschatica
CAAAGCCATGTTTTGATTTTCTGCTTGAGAGAATTTGCTTTGTCTTGAATGGCTAATCGCTTTGAAATTGGTGTGTCCATTTCATTATTGTTACAGAATTTTCTCTTGTTTGTGCTAGCTGAAGTCTACTCAAGCATGAAAACTATCGAACCTTTCACCGAACACTTTTGTTGTTTTAGTTTTTGCTATGCTGTTTGAAATGGTTTGTAATTTAAATTTGCAAAGAAATGATGGAAAACAACGTAGATGTAATTATTTTTCAGTGATTTCTTCACGTACAGTGTTGACACGGGAGAAATTCGAAACATACTGGAAAAGGCCGATAGTATGCAAGGTATGAGTTCTATAGTGGCCTACATTATCATTTGCGTAGTTTTACAGATTGTGTTCTCGTTTATGTTCTCCTTTGCTGGTTTCTAGTTTCTACTTGCGTATCTGGGTAATAAGACGTTTTGCGTAGATCTGGCATCCTGCCTTGGTGTTGTGGTGCAGTGGTGTGATCCTCTCACTTTAGAGCCAAGGGTATTCAGACGGTCGGGGTGGGAACTTCAACCATAATAACGTCATGGCAAAGATTCGCAGACTGCAAATTTGCCGAGACCCTCCGCAATATTTAGTATAATTAGTATAACTACTTAGTACTACTTTACTAATATTAACTAACTAATATTAACTAAGTATAACTAATAACTACTACTTTAGTATAATATTTAGTATAACTACTTAGTCAAAGTTACATATTTAGCCTAAAATAAAAAAATTACCAACAAAATCAAAATAATTGGTAAATCCACACATTCGTGGAAAATATGACTGAAAAAGGATTTTCAGATACATTGGCAAACAAAGACAGATGCTGTCATAGCAACTTCTTCATTGGGGATGTTACTATTTGACTAATAGTTTCATGAAAACGTATACACACTTCCAATGTTCACATTGATAAACGTTTCCAGAACGTTATTTTGTAGATTTGCATTCCGTATTTTCTCAATCAAACACCTCAGAAGCTTATTTATTCTGGCACCTTTAGGAGGCCCTTATTTAAAATTTGATAACTGAGCATGAAAACATATTTTCTTTGTGTGAAATAGTGCAACAAGATTAAACGATAAAATAGATGAAATAATTAAAATAAGAGGATTGGGAGTAATACCAACCTTTGCAACGTTCCTTTTGCTACAACCATTGCATATACCAAGTCCCCAAGAGCAGATATACCGCAAATCACCAGCCAGATTGCCATGTGATAACAAGGGGGTGGGGGTGCTTATTTAAAGTCTTATTGGGGGGCTTGTATTTTCCAACAAACAAGCTTTTTTCAGTACCTTTTTCGAAATAGCACATTCTTCTGAGAGAGCATACCACTGCCACATTTATTTTTCGTTTTATTATTATTTTTATCACTTTCAATTTGTTGTATTTTTTTTGTTTATTTTCAGCCGATTTAAGACCTTTGTTATTTTTTTCTTCAGTTCCTGCAGCTGGGTTCACTCAAAGATCGACAATTGATCCTGAGCTAAACGAACTATATGTTTTATCGGTGAGCAAAAATAACATTATATTGCCTTTTGACTATGCTTGCATTTTCCAGAGATAAACCTTCCTTCGAGCGTAGCGTTTCATCTTTAGGAACCTTTCTCATTAAACAATGGAAAGCAGGCGTGGTTTGGGTGTGGCGCAAATTGTTCTTTGTTTTCTGCAATCTTCCTCCTCCGGAATCTCCTCCGGTCAGTGACCGTGCGACCGTGATGTTTTCCTGACTCGGAATATCCGGAATATCCGGAATTTTCATAGTTTTCATGATTGTTTCCAATTCTCTTTCGTGCCATTTTTTTGCCTTTTCCTATTCTTTATTCTGTCTTTTTAATTTTCTCGTTTCTTCTCTCCTTCCCTCTAGTATATTGTCTGTAACACTGCCTTGATTCAGAACATCTTACAACACAACCCTTGAATAGCGTAGGCTAAAATCAAAACCTCTGCTTTTAAGTGTGAGACAAATTTTAACTTTAAATGTTACCATCTCAATTCTGAAACAACCAATACCAACAGACCAGTTTTTTCAAGTCAACTCTATAGGATTACTTTAAATATAATTTTTGACGGATTTGAGCGATATTCTCAGCACTAGCCTTAATGAAACTTGTTACCATTTTTTGGGACACCCGGTATTAAAGATAATTTACAACTCATTTTGATAGGGTCTTAGCAAAGACAAAGAAAAGAGAGAAGAAACGGTCAGAAATTCTTTTTATGTATATGACATAAAGCGAGGGAAATGGTAAGTTTTACCCCCGGGAGTCACGGGATTGAGTTAGCCTTGTTTTTTCAGGGATATTTTGCCAGAGAAATGATACCCCTGATATGATACCCAACTCCATAAATTTATGCGATTATGCTAATTTATTCTGCAACTGAATTTTCATCGTTGGAATCCCATTAGTATTTTTGAATTTCTCGTGGCTAGATCGAATGCTGACGTAAGATTCCACTCTTTTATCCAAGCTAATTAAAATTCAGAAACATAAGTAGGTGCAAAGGGTATTTTTGGCACCGCCGTATTTTCTTTATGAAAAACCCCTTGGGACGAAGTTGTCTTTGAGTGTCATGATTAAGACATTGATAAAATTCCTATTTTCCGTGCAATGTTTTTTCTTTGAAATTTATGTATGCATTTATTGTAAGTATCTAAATAAATAATTGTTTACAAGGAGGAAATCGGACGCAAACCGATGTGATTTTTTCTCAAACGATTGCCGATTGCTGAGGGAGAGTTTTTGATGAATATTTCTGTGTCAACGCCCCACCCCCCGATATTTTTTTATAATTTTTTTATATTTGTAATGGGCTTCGTGCCTTTTCCAGGAGGGTCGCACTGCTTACATCAGTTTTAGAGATGATATTTTTATCAGGAAAGCAGGCATTTTCCTTAACATATTTCCTCAAAAGTAGATCTTAAACATGTTTTATTTTTTAATGCCTGGATTTAGTTATGATTCACACACAAGTAAATTTTATCTAAATTATATTCTTTAAGCCAAGTAAATCGACTCAATTAGAAAGTGAATATAAAATTCCGATTGAAATCATCTTCTGAAAATAGGATGTTTACGTTGTTTGTCGGTGGGTCGTTTGTGGCTTTTCCTGCAGTAAAAAAGAGCGGTTTGAATCGAATGTAATTGCTTCTATTTACTTTTGTATTTTGTTTTGTACGTACAGTTAATTTTGATGTATTTTTCTTCAAGGTTCTGTGTATACCAAAATGAAAATATGGGGCTACAGTATTGGTCAAAGATGCAACATTTAGAGCCTTGTCCAAGATTTGCTCATCAGCTTGTGTATGACCCAGTGAAGAAGGTACACTTCAAACTATGCTTCATTGGATATATCATATTTCTTCAAACAATATGCGTGTTTCCCGAGCTTTTCCGCGGTTGTGAATGAAGTAATATTCAAACAAAGCAGATTTCATTGAATATATTATGTTCTTTAATGTTGTCTTAGCATGCCTGCATGACACAGTTGAAAAGGTACACTTAAACTATACTGCTTTGAATATATCAAACAATATACGTGTTTCCCGAGCTTGCCCGCGGGTGTAAATAAAGTAACCGAAGCAGATTTCATTGAATATATTATGTTCTATATTGTTATCTAAGCCTGCCATTATGACACAGTGAAAAAGGTACACTTGAAAATATACTTCATTTAATATATCAAACGATATGCGTGTTTCCCGAGCTTGCCCGCAAGTGCAAATAAAGTGAACTTTAGATGAAGCATATTTTTTTATCGAATGCATTATGTTATACAATGTTGTCTAAGCATGCCTGTGAGTGTGAGCAATTCAAACGCTAATCTTTTTTTATTTTTCTAGGTACATTTTTTGTTTGGTGGCAATCCCGGAAAATCGAGTCTTCCAAAAATGCGGCTAGACGATTTCTGGATGCTGAAGGTACTGTTATATGCCTTTATTATTTATCCTTGGTTATTCAATTTTGGGTTGTGAAATACCTTAAAATACCTTAAAAGTGTTGAAAAATAACTGGAGTAAATGTACATACAATATTTGGAAATTAAAATCCTTAACTTGTGTGTGTAATGTAGAAACGCACTTGACATTTGTAACTCAATAATAACAGATGGATGCATATTGGTGGGAGAAATTTTGTAAAAGATGATTTTTGTTTTGCTATTCCTACCCCCGCCTCCCTATACTCCCTATTATTCCTAGAGTACATAAGCTTTACAGATTTTACAGATGTCTTCAGATTTTTATTTGACTATAAATTTCTAAAATATCACTAGTATCGAAATTTCTAAAATATTAATAGTATCGATTGCACATATATATTTTAATATTATTCTCATAAATTTCTTAATGTACATTCAATAAAAACAAAATTTAAAATTTCAGTTACAACGACCGAACTTAAATTACTTGACTCGACGATGCAAATACATGATTCGCAGGCACCGGTGAGAATCAATAACTTTATACTAGCTTTTCAAAAATTGTTTTGAACTAAACTAGGCCAAAAGACTGATATAAGATGCCTTTCTCGAGTTGCCTAAAGCACATTCTCATTTATTCTTGAAGACGCCAAACAGTAAATAATCACTTTCCTCGTCGTTACCTTAAAGCACAACGTTAAGAATTGAAAGAAACAAAGGCTTTAATTTAAACAAAGGCTTTACTTTAAACGTCCTACTTGTGTCGAATAAAATTCAGTATATCCCAAACGCAGATGTCAGCTCGATCCACCTTTTCGTGATAAATCTACCATGATGGAAATTTATCGAAATTTTGAGATATTCCATTTTTGATTCTTGATTTAGATTTTGTATACAAAGAACCAATTTTTGCATTTTTACCGTCAATTTTATCAAAATTATAGCGTTGTAAAGATTTTAAATTTGTAAGAGCTTTGACCGGGAAAATGATGTTAGGACAAAATCTTGTCCTAACATAGCAAAAGTTTTGCGGTCATATCCCTCATAAAATTAAAACATTTTTATTGCTGTAACCTTGACAAAAAAGTATGTAAAAATGCAAAATTTAATTCTCAGACTAAAATTTGCTTGCAGAATCTAAGTCAAGAATCAAAATTGCAATATCTAAAAAAATTGACAAATTTCCTAATGGCAGATTTATCTCAAAAAGGTGGATTCTCATAGTTTGGCTCAAATTTGACGCGTGGCTTTAACCGATACTTCTAACATGAATTTACTATGGATTTGATTAATATAAGTGCGATGGATGAATTGAACGTTAACTGTAATTGATAAGCTATCAGACTATTTAAAAACCAAACTTTAGGTGTTTTTGGAACAACCAAGTTATCGCTTGGCAGTGGAAGCTTTGCTGTGTTTACCTCTGATATGAATTTGGCTCTGGCATGTTTGTTTAAATCATCGTGATTCTCGTGATTTTAGAGTATTGTAAACTTAATAATAATACAGATTGAAAAATAAGACAAATTGAGAAGTACTTTCGGTTGGACCAAAAAAGTTCTTCTGTTTGCTGGGCTATCCTGGAAACTCTCTTCATTCATTAGTCCATAAGAATAGTGCTGAAATATTCTCGAAATTTTAACTTAGACCTAGAGATATCATTCGACCTTTTACGATAATTTTAAGGCACCCAAACAACGGAAATAAAAATAATTTGCTTTTTTTAGATTTTGAAATGAATTGAGAACTTTTCTGGAAAGTCCATTCTGTGAGTTCAATGCTACAGTGTGAAGTCGATCAGACAGCTGTTTTTTTTAAATAACATGCTTTACATTTCACACCTATCTGATCAATTACACACCTATCTGATCAACTTCACTTCATGATCAACACATTATTTTATTTTTGTTATTTGAGTGCCTTAAGAAATTTTGCAAAAGGTTGAATGATATCTCTTAATCAAAGTTAATCTTTCGGGCATATTTATGCGTTATTTGCACGACCTTGTATCAAACAGAATTTGCAGAAAAGCCCAACAAACGGCGGAATTTTTTTGGCCCACCCGGGACATATTGAAAAATAAAAAGGCTCTAAATATGCATGCATACATAAACAAGATTGAAGGAAACTGCAATCAAATTTGTATAAGCGCTCCCCCTTGCTAAAGTTCATTTTCTGGTCGCTGTCTTAGGAGTAATGGGTTAAACACTGTAAATAATCAAGAGCTACACGTTGTGAAACAGAACTAAATTAGAAACAGATGCTTTATCTTTTGATATGATTTGTGTTATCTTTATAGGTATAGGGAACTTACCCAACAAGACCAAATCAGGGCACTGTCCTATCTACAGGTATAATTTATTTTCTTACAAAATTGTTCAGTTGACTTGAAATCTGTTCCATATATCTCAAATCGTATTCAAAATTTGTTTAGTTTTCATTTAGGAGAATTACTATTTTAAATCATGCAGCACGGGTTGTTGGAACCGCCTGTTATTATGTTTGTTTTAAACCAGCTTCATGCTTCAGCATAGGATAGGTTTGTTTTTAATTCACCAGTAAATTTGTTTTCATATTGAAAATAGCCAATGAAATTGCAGTATATATGATCATGGGTTAAAAATTTAGTGTATAGCTAAAATTTCAAAATGAATACAAACTCATTGGCATATCAATTACAAATATTTTCATTTACTTCCATGTTTCCAGCTTTTTGTCACAACCATTGCTTATGCAAAGGCTTAATGGTAAGTACAATTATCGGGTCCAGGATGAAGTAAAACCTTTTTTGTTTTCACTGTAGTTTATATCACATGATGAATCTACTGCGAGTGGGAGGTATTCCTTTTCAAATCAAATTTTATCTTCTGATGCAAATGCATAAAATTTCTCCAGATCTTATTAATGTGATACAAATGCAATAAAAACAAACCCAATTTTCAAAAATAGTTCACTGCAGTTCATATCACATGATGAATCTACTGCGAGTGGGAGGTATTCTTTTTCAAATCAAATTTTATCTTCTGATGCAAATGCATAAAATTTCTCAAGATCTTAATGATGTGATACAAATGCAATAAAAACAAACCCAATTTTCAAAAATATTTTACTGCAGTTCATATCACATGACGAACCTATTGGGAATGGGAGGTATTCCTTTTCAAATCAAATTTTATCTTCTGATGCAAATGCACAAAATTTCTCAATATCTTAATGATGTGATACAAATGCAATAAAAACAAACCCAATTTTCAAAAATATTTTACTGCAGTTCATATCACAGGACGAATCTATTGGGAATGGGAGGTATTCCCATTCAAATCAAATTTTATCTTCTGATGCAAATGCACAAAATTTGTCAAGATCTTAATGATGTGATACAAATGCAATAATAAAAAACCCAATTTTCAAAAATATTTTACTGCAGTTCATATCACATAATGAATCTACTGAAGAGGTATTCCTTTTCAAATTAAATGTTACCTTTCGTTTACCAAAATCATGGAAGGAAAACATGATTGTTTGAACAATAGAAAAATTCTCCAGAGTTTATCACGTGATACAAATACAGTGAAAACAAATCTAACTCAGATCCATGAATTGCAGCTGAAAAACAAAATAATACTAAAATGATAATAAAAATTGTAATTTACTTTTTCTTTTTAGACCGAGGTTTCTGAACTCGTTGATCATAGTGACACTGTGGAAAGGAATGAGGTAAGAAAGTATAATATTACTTGCTATTTTTTTATTTATCGATTGAGGTCATATCATTTCTTTGATAAATCAACATTGATTAAAAGGTCAGTGATATTGACAAACCGGCTGAGTCGAAAATACATCAACCTTTTTTGTTCTATTAAAACCCAGCAACGCTAGTGCAGCAATTTTTTTGTTTAGATAGCATCTGGAAGATGAATATTTTTGGAGGATATTTCTAGTTTGTGGAGCACAGTTTTACGGAGCACAGATGTTCTTTACATTGCGTTTTTATTAATTCCAGTTTGAATCATTGGCTACGACGTTATTCGCTGCCCAATCTTCGTCATCGGATACTGATTCATCTACCGAAGATGGTAGGAATGCTTGCGTTTGTTTTTGAAAATTCTTTTTTAAATATATACACAAGACAAGACATCATAATTTAAAACTGAAATGTTTACCAAATTGCACTTAATTTGCACAGTACTAGCACAGTACGTTTAATTAAATTTCTACTCATAATTGTTTAATTATATATTTGCTTTAATATTTACAACACCAATTTAGACGTTTAAAAAGAATTTTCTAAACGTATTTTTGAAACCTCATTGTTTGTTTGACACTCCAAGGCCCGATCTACTGGGCAGAGATAAGTTGCGATTATACACACTTCGAGGCAAATAATAATTACAATTTGGCTTCATAGTTTCTGGATAATTTTTGCACTAAACGATATCAAACATATTCAGTTTCCGTCGTCATCTTCATCTTCGTTGTCATCTCACAAATGTAACTGGTTTTCTTCTTTTAAATACATAGGGAATTTTCGACAATACTCTCCAACTTTTAAAAATAAATTTAATTAATTTAATAAAATAATAAATTTAATAAAATAAATTCGTTAATTTATGTCACCAAGAATGTCTTTTCTGCGATTCGCATTAATTGAACCCGCGTTAGTTAATGCGCGTTAATTATTGTCCCGCGTTAATTAATGCGCGTCAATTATTATCCCGCGTTAATTAGTGCGCGTCAATTATTATCCCGCGTTAATTATGTAAATTAAGCTAGATGGGTTTAGTCAATGAGAGGAAATTGAAGTCCGTTAAAAAAGAGGCGGGCCAGTGGGTCAGCCTGGTCAAATGCGATCTTACTTGAACGATAGCAGGATCTCAGCGCCTCGTTTGTTCATATCAAGTAGGCCAAAGTAGGATGGCTTGCATTTGTGTGATTTCACTCCTATTTATGTTTATACTTCTATTTTAGAGCTGTAAATCATATGAATATAAGCTGATTATTGTTCGGATGAGCTAGCCAGTAAGCTCGGCTGCTTACTTTATATAAACAATAAAAAACGTCATTTACATTTTTTTCAATTCTAAACATTTAAAATTATGGTATGCTAAGACTTCCACGTATCCCTATATAGCTATTATGCGTCAATAACATCATGGTGTTTTGTTTTATTGCTGCAATAAGTTGATTTTTCACAAAATTTCGTTAATTTTTTGTTTTTAGACTTTGAAGAAACGGAAACCTTATCACGTGTTTATAAGCAACGGAATGAGGTATGTATATGAGTAAATTTGGTTTCAAAAATGATTTTCATCAGCTTATTCAAAATAAATATTTGAATTTGAAAGCTAATGAATTAATAATTGGCAGCTGGAATGGTTGGAAAGGTGGAATGACGCATAAGAACAGGAGATAGAAATTACACACATTAGCCTGAGATTTATAGGTGCAAGTGACAATTTTTAGTTCGGAAGGAAATCGTAAATTTTTTTAACCAAAGTATAAAAGTTTGTATAGCAATATTTAACCCCATAACTCTATTAACTTTATTTATTTGTCTTTTCTCTCATGCGTTTCCCAAAGGAGATTTTTTCAATGAGAAAAATGAACAATTTTTTATTGAAAGTGTGAATGGTTTTATAACATGGTAGTCCTTTTTTATCGGTGAGGTCCTTTCGATGAGTTCCCAAAAGAACCATATTATACTTTTCTGTTAGAAGTGATAATGTTTCAGTAGCACGAGAAACCCTATTTATTGGTTCTATTTTCTGATGAGTTTCTCTAAGGATACAAATTATAAATTTTTCTATCAAAGTGTAAATATTTTCATGACACCTCAGACCCTGTTAATCGGCTAATTTTTCCGATGAAATTCCCTAGAACACAAATTATAAATTTTTCTATTCAAAGTGTAAAGGTTTTCATGACACGTCAATCCCTGCTATGTATCGGCTATTTTTTCTGATGAGTTTTCAAGACGATTTGTGTCCTAGTGTATAGTGTGCTGATGATTTTTATATTCAAAGTGTTTTTATAACACGACACACATTATTTATCGGTAATTTTTTATTTTTACTTATTGTTCATGTTTTCCTGGCACGGCAGAACCTATTCATCGGCTGGTTTTTCTGATGAGTTTCCCTAAGGACACATATTCTACATTTTTATATTCAAAATGTCAATGGCAAACACCTCAGTCTCTTTGCATCGGTAATTTTTTTGCATGAGTTTCCCAAAGGAGACAAACTGTAAATTTATTTTTCAACTTATATTTTCATATAGTCACAGATTCTATTTATCGGTAAATTTTTATTATTTGGTTATTATTACTTGTTTGGGTGTTCTCACAAAAGTTATTGTTACTTGGGTCAATCCGACTTGGGTCAATCCTAATATCTTAACCCTTTAACGCCCGGATTGATTTTCAATTAACTTGAAAGTCCCATCTAAATTTCGTTTCCCAGGAGGTAGCACTTGCAAACCAACTTTATTCAAGCGATAAACTTGTGTTGAAATTTCTAAAATTTCTGTAAATTCTTGTCTGTTTCTACCTCCTGGAAAATATGACGTTTAACATTATTCGGAAATGAGCCATAGAACACTTATGTGCGGCTTATAAGAGTTTGTTGTAGGGCCATAATTCTTACAAACATGGGCCAAATGAGTTGGATCCTATTTTTTTAAATTCCATAGCATGTCTTCAAATTTTGGGGGCACAAACCCGTTCATTTGGAGGTTTTGTACCTATTCCAGCTATTAAATGTTTAAAATATATTTCATTTTAGTTATTTGACCAGTTGGTGGCGTATTTTCCTGAAAATATGGTGCAACCGTCTGGAAACCTTGTTGATTTGATGACAGTTTGAAGGCACACCCTGTAAAGGAGTGGTCATTGGATGGAGTATTGAGGTTTGTCTGTCAATGGAATCTGTTTGTATCCGTGGAATTGTTTTACTGCTGCTAATATGGGGAGTTTTTTAAGAGTGGAGGGGGGAGGGGGCGGTGTGAGTTGCAAGAGGTTAAATATTATGTACTAATCAACAGATTGTTCTTTAATGTTAGCTTTGTTAAATTAAGTTGATTTGGCTTGGCACGGACGGAATATAGGCCATACAAACCGGCATATAAATCGAAATTTTACCAAATGTGTGATATTGGCTTGACAATTGACCATAATGTCAACCCATCCCAGTTTAAACTGCATAAGCTATTTTGGTACTCTGTTTTTTAATCATTCGCACACTCTTTTGACGCTGCGGTGCGTTTCCTTTTGATAAATAAAACTGACACTTGTAGCAAATCAACTTGACAGTTGATTAATAAGGTCTTTGGTGTACTCTATTCAAATATGCTGAAAATTCAATTTACTTTACGTAATATATTTTGTTTGACAAGACAGTACGGTTTGACGTATACACCAGGCCTGAGACGCATGAAAATGGTCTACTATTGTAATATAAGTTGTAGTTTATATGTCGTGTTACTGCTGTGCCGAATGAAATAATATGACAAATTCAGATCTGCGTAGCTTTGTAATTCAGCTCTAAATGTTATTTTGTTTTTGCCGCACGACTTCCGTGGGCTAGACAAAATTTGGCATGCGTTCGTTCATCTTTGGCATGACTCTGGCCCAACTTTGGTTTACAGTTTGCGCCACTATTTCTGCCGAGCCGCATACTTTGTGAGGAAGAGCTTTGTTTTTGCTTATGGTATGTATAAGACTTTGTTTTCAAGGTTCTATTGCTGTTGGACTGATTGGCTTTTGCATAGCAACAGTGCAGCGCATAGAAATATGCATTAATCAGTGTTGTTGCCTAGCGAGGGTTGTGCCAAATTACATGTGTTTTGTCACGGCAGTTGTGCGTACCACATATAGGAATAAAACCGAAATCGAATCATAGAGGGTAGATGATGTTTTCTCGCTTTTATGACATGATTTTAAACTCTTCATTGCGTTATTCTGCTTTAGGACATATTTTCAACCCTTTCATCCGTTGAAGAGCCATATATGCTCTGCTGATAAACATTGCAAAACGTTATATTTTCAGGGTGGAGATACATACCTAATTTCTTGACTTTCTGTGCCACCTAGATAATTTTACATAAGATTTAACTGTTTACTAGAAATCGACCAGCGACATCCGGACATGTAGAAAGTGGCATCCGGATCCGGGCTTGAAAGGGTTGATCGCATGTTTGATTTGTAAATTATAGGAATAGCTTTTTACGCATTAAAACTTTCGAAATGAATTATCTGGTCTGCAATAGCTACAATGTCAAAATTTGGTTGATCAACAGATGTAGTAAAGCCTAGTTTTCACATAGCCGTAATTACCTGCAAGAGCCATCTACCATCTTGTATGCACCGGGTACTGCAGGCAGTTATTTTTCATGGGATTGTCTTCTTTCTTCGGTACCTTATGTCGTTTGTTGTAACTGCCATGCTAGAAGAAAATTGGATGAGTTGAACTTTTCCGGAAATTACACCGGTCTCCCAGTGCCTCTGAAAGTCAAATCTAGATAGACTTGCCCCAAGTCCATTTCTTGAATCAGTAAAAAAAAATAGTTAAAAAATGTCTCTGCGGGGTAAGAACGGGAAAATCTTCTGCAGAGGAGAAAATATTTTCTCGCTCTCCTCCGCAAAGAAATTTTTTTCCATTTGCCTTCAAGTTTTCTCCTCCGCAGAGAAATTTGTTACCATTTTTTTTTCTTTACTGATTTACGAAATAGACTTTGGGCAAACCTAAATTTAAACGGCAGCCTGCGATACCGTAAAAATAGAAATTGGCAGATGGCTGCTGCAGGTAATTTATCAGCGAATGAATTTTTAAATAATCCTAATTTAATTCTTATGTAGCCAATTTATTATTTAATTTTTTGAGATTAATGTAAATAAACGTCGTTTTTTTTAAAATACTTTTCAATTTAAATAAAAAGTTAAATTTTCAGTTGCTGTGACAATGTTTGATTGAGGCAAAACATAGTTCAATTTACTTCTTCCTAGAACATTACATACGTTAAAGATATAATTTGTAGGTTAATTTAATACAAAAGAATTTTTTAAATTACGATTTTTCTTAGTTTTGCATTTTCAAAAATTAAGAATGTATAGGTCCATTTGATTAATTACGCACTGGAACATTATACTTTTTGTTATGTAGGGCGGTGGGGAGCAGTACTATTTGATGGGCATGTCTGCATGTCTATATATATTAAACCTTGATTTTAGAGTAACATTTATTGCAAGCAAACATTATGTTTTTCTGTCATAAATTGATCAATATTAAGTCTCTCTTCTCTTGTCAAATAGAACTGTTTCCCTCAGCCATTTTTATACCGTTTGACGCAAAAACTTTATGCACGCTTGCTAGATTACGATTACAAATTTGACTTAATTTTTTGTTGACAAGTTTTAAATTATATTGAGTTTTATGAGAACCCTGAATTCTTTACACGCTCGCGCTGCAGAATAACAGGGGCAATAGGAGGGGTGCATTGTTTTTTCTATTCTTGCTAACCAGTGAGAAATTTGGTGGTTTTATTTGTTAAAACCGTTAAATGGAACCGTCTTGGCGTCTGTTATTTCAACCAGTTTTAAACAAATAATGCCTTTTTGAATATGTTTGCAGTTAGTGTTAGTTGGGTTTGGTTTTTTGATATTTTTATTGTTGTAAATTCTGTGGCGTGCGATATAATTTGTTACAATGCATTAAAATCACAATTTAGAATTGCAAATTAATTTGGTGGTTTATACTTTTTTTCTTAATTTAGTTTTGGGCCTTATTTTTTACAAAAATACCACCGCGTTTCTTGCCCCCGGCGAATTCCCCCGTCCAGAACTTCTCGCCCCGGCAAATTCCCCCGTCACTTAGACGGGGGGGGGGTTAAAATGAAGTACCCGGGGGTGCATTTACTGGATGTTAAGCTCTGCAATGTCCTGAACATGTTCTGTGCCTGTTCTGGACCTGTTATGGGCCTGTTCTAGACCTGTTCTGGACCTGTTCTGGACTTGCTACAAATCAATGGGGAAAATTAAAAAAATCAGGATTGGACGGAAAAGCCACAAAATACGTGATACCACGTGATGCCGGAATTTGATAACCCATGATGCTGTATATGAGGACCAGGACCCAGGACCCTATATGGGAGGACCCAGGACCAGGATCCTAGTTGGAGGATCGTAACCATTGTTATTTTTTTTAATTCACAAAAATCGTAACAAAAGTACGTGTAATAAAAGGAAAAAAGACGCTAATCACGGCTACAGTAAAAACATTACACGGATTTCCTTCACTAGACGAGATAAGCTTCTAAAAGTTTGTCCTCGGAATAAACAAGAAATGAAGTTTCTCATTTCTAGAGGTGACACAACAACAGCAACAGTGATTGTTTGTCTATTTGTTTTGTAAATAAACAAACTAATATGAGGCTAAAACGAAAGAACATCGATCAATTTATTCACAAGCCATTAGCTGCAGCGCGCTCCCAAAATTAAAACAAAGGATAACTTCATGTAAGATTTCACAGGCATGCGCAAAAGCATAAACTCGGACTTTACTTTTTTTAAAAAACCGACCAAGCTCTTCAATATCAGATTGACATTCACATTCCAGAATCGAGTTCATAGTTTACATAAAACTTTCAAATCCTAATAATTTGAAAATAGAAACTTAATAAAATCTTTATATACAAAAATCTTGATGCAGACATATACATATTTAATTACCCATATTTATTTAACCAAATTCTTAAAGTCGAATATTTTTAAATACTGAACGCTTTTAAATAATGGAGATTATTAAATATAAAATATTTTTTATTGTTTTATTTCATTATCTCGTATGAAAATATAAAAAACATTTTGAATTAACAGAAAAAACAGTTGAGGGTGGTAAAAGGGGGTCCTGATCACGGATAACGAAATAAATTCCACTGAATCCACGGCTCAGGCCATAAAATTTCTAACTTTCACGGAAACTATTGTCTACCAAAAAGGATTTCGTGACCACACCCTTGACTTGGTTTTATTTGGTTTAATCATTCTCTGAAATTTCTCTGTATGCTCCAAGGATAATTTTTCTGTTATTGGCGCCATTTTATTTTTACAAAAATTCAAACAATCCACTCTATCGCTACAAAATTGAAACAGCAAACAAATGAAAACTACTATTCAATCGTTCCCGTCGCTTCTTTCGCTGGCAAATGTTCTCACGATCGCAGCGACCAGAGTGACAGGAACAATCAAATAAAAACTAGCATTTTCCTTGTGATAGAACAAGGATATTTGGCAGATTTTCTTTACGATAGAGAAGAAATGAAAATATGTTCTAACGAATCTTTTTCTGTACGTTTCGTGTTTCGCGAAATAAAATATCGGCTCACGGACCTCCTGAATGGGCCAATCACGGATCACCAAAAAATCGCTTTATTACCCTCGCAGTGGTTTTATCACATACATAAACTTCAGTCTCACTAAAATGAATTAGGAAACCTGAGAATCTGACAGTCAATTCTTGTTTACAATTGTCCCTTCTCGATTTACTTTTTATTTCATTGTTTTAGTTTTAATCATTTTTTACTTTATTTTATGCTAAAAAAATTTCAAAACCTATTTGTATCTTCTTGACACGTTCGCTCGCAATTTAGATTTTTGAATTTAGACTAGTCTAGAAACTTTTAGTTGCTATGAAAATGCTATGAAAATGCTAGACTATGAATGCAGGTATTTTCCTTAAGAAAAAAGAAATCTCTCACCTCATACACTTGGATTTTGTCGGGTGGTTCTTCTGATTTTCTCTTTTTTTTAAGTGAACATTTTTAGTTTCTTCCCCTTTCAGCTTAGGACGTAAGCTACGTGTTGGTTACGTCAATGTATGTAGGCCTTAGCAAATTTCCCATTTCTTTAAACTTTGGCGGGAGATTTCCCCGCCAAATGCCTCGAGTCTGGAACGAGGTTTATTTATATTTTGGAGAATACCTATCAATATATCTACCACATTTATCCATGTTTCATCTGAACAGAACTCACTCCGAAGCTCTTCAGCAAAACCTATATTTTTAAGGTGCCCCTGTCTAA
>JAYJMH010036055.1:0-16025 GCA_036873815.1 Phacellophora camtschatica
AAAATTGTGGCTTGGAGATGCTTTTGCTAAACAATCAATTTTTCAGCATCTATTACCAGGAATAAAGGACATTTTGGGACAAGTGTGAATCACACACATCAAAGAAATCATGTGTGTGGTTTACCACGCACATTGCAATTTCCTTATGACGATGACTGTACAGGGTTAAATGCTGCACTACAAACAGCAATTTAGCAAAAGGAATAGCTCTATTTGTAAGCCTTATATTCTATTTTCGCAATGTCAAAGGTTTTTGGTAGGTTAGGCCTTGTCCCTGTCGCTATAATTAAGCCAATTTCCTCTGTTTTTCGTAGTCTTCAGCTTAGTTTTCAAAAAGAAGACGAAAACTTGTCAATTTCATGTTGCAGATTTGAAAAGCACAACGTTCTGATGCCCCATCTGGGAAAACATTTTTCACAAGTTTATTCTTCAAAATTTAAATTCAATTGTTTTACATGTCGTACTCGTACTCTTTCTGGATCTAAGCCTCCCTGATACATAACTTGTGTCTTATCTAATTATGATCTAAAACAACCAAAACTTGCCCACTTCTAAATCAAAAATTTACATGTAATTGCAATGAAATGTTTTACCTGTTGCTTCTCGTACTGCGGCAATATCTGTGGGTGAACCAAGACCTGATCTCAATAAAATATAAGAAACCATTTTCCTATATAAACCTGAAAACAAAGGAAACTAATAAAAGTAGAATACAATACTTTATTTAAAATTGCTTAAATATTACATAGGAAAAGTTTTATTCTTTGATCCATCTATCCCAAAGACACAAATATTTGATGAGAACAACAACTAGATTAAATTTTGCTATATTGCTGAACACTATGGATCGATATATACATAGTGTGAAGTAATCAATTATGACTGCTGCACACTTAAAGGGCCCTTTGTAACCAGCAAGCATTGCCCATGTTTTTGGTGTGTGGTGACAATTTTTGTGGTTCAAAAAGATAAGTTTACTTACAAGTTACATTGTGAAATCTGCCTGAATCATTGTAATCATTTTAGAAATGCGCACAAGAAATCAACTGTCGATAGTCGAGAAACTGGTTGTCATGGACCATAGTTTATTTTGCAAAGTTACAAATTATTACGAAGTATAGCTGTTCATTTTCTTTCTCACCTTGAGCCATGTAAACAGTAAATAGAAAAATGCACTTGAAAAGGATCATCAACAACTAAAGAGCTATTAATAGCTAAGCAAAATACCAACAACTAAGTCAATACTTATAATGATTTCAACGACTTGCATCTGAGTTTGTTAAAGCAAACATTTCTCCTACAAAAGTTGTTGAATTTGTTGGAAATTGGGACTACACTTAGCTAACTATGCTTAATAACTCACTTTCTAACTCATCTCTCGTTCTTGCCCTGCTGTCTGTAATTTCTCTGACAATTGGTTGGAGTCTCATATCTAAAACTCTTCTGTGCTCCTCCAAAAAGTCATTTCTGCTTGTATAGTTCATGTCAAAATAAACTTGCATCTTTATTGTATCAAGTGCGGGATCATCGTCATTGAGAAGCCTCGAAACACAAATCTATCCGATAAAAAATATATAAAAAATCATAAAAAATTCTAAACATTATTATGAACCAGCACATGAGAATTTTTATTTAAATTGATTTTCAAGACAATTTTGCTGCATATTTGGACACTATCTACTGATTAAGCAACACATTAAAAAAGATATGATAGTGATGACATCTAAATAAAGATGTAAGTCTTACTTTATAGAGCATCTTAAATCTTACAGTGTTATTTACGGTGTTATGAATGTGTGCAATACCTGATATTTTTTGTTGAATTGGAATAAATCGTTGCAGCAAAAATTCAAGATTGGATGGTTTATTGGTCAATTTTAATTGTTATTATGTTATTCACAAAATGTCCTCTTTTGTTGACTTAAATCAAATCATTCCGGTAAGCACTCTTTCTTTCATCTAAAACCATGAATTTTAGTAAATACATGAAGACCAAATGTATTAGAAATGAAAACGTTTTAAATTGCCAAAAAATTATTATGTGACAAACAGAGCATAAATTCCATTTGGCTTATACCATCACATTCTGAAATGCATACCTTGATGAGTCTTTGAACATCATCCTTGGTAAGAGTTCTGTCTACATTGAAGCCATTGTCTGGGTCCAAAACTGCAGCTTTTACCTGCAAAAAATAAAAAACATACAATTAAAATGAAGATCAAAACATAATATAAATTGAAGGTCCTAAAGGGAGGGTCAGGATCAAAGTTCCCAGTGTTTGTTTGGATGCATTTTGCATGAAATTCTATTTCCAGGGGCATTTTCGTAGAAGAATCCCATTTCCAAATTTGCTTTGGTGGACTATTCATGCAAGTCTTTCATTAATCTTATTACTTGATTTTAGAATTCAGAAAAACTTTACTCATTTTGTACAGTCAGATAAATTTGGAATGTCTTATGGCAAAAAGACCAATTGCCTTTATTAAAAAGCAAAAACTTCTTTACGAACTTCAACTTGGCTTTTAAAAAGATCACTCAACAACACATGCACTTTTAAAGCTTTTGGAAAACTTATATCAGAATCTTGATGATCCCAGTATTTGCATTTGGTGTTTTCCTAGACCAATCTAAAGCTTTTGGTACAATTGACCATTTAATTCTTCTCTATACGCTTCATCATCATTATGGTTTCTGACAATTTCAAAAATGGATATCAGTACAGTTGTGTTGATGGAAAATAATCTTGTGTTAGACAAATTATTTTAAAGTGTTCTTCAAGTCTCTGTACTTGGATCAATTATTTTACTATTTTTGTTAGTGACATAAAAAATCCTCTTCTGTCTGTCTGTGGTATGTAGCCTATACAAAATAGATTTATTATTATCATTCAGCCAGTCAGGCTGCTGGTGACATCCACTCAGTTAAGTTAATCTTGACCTATGAGACTATTAAGAAATTGTATTCTGGTATTCAGATATGGATGATAAAGATGGTCTGTGGTTTCTGAGTATCTGATCTTTCTTTGTATTGTTTGTGTGACGAAAATGATGGATGATAATGATATGATGTGAAAAACACGATAAATTGCTGCTTCTGCCGATAGCAGCACCAAATTACTCACCATGAAAGCAACAAGGGTCTCTGAAACTACTTGATGCCTTCTCTCGCATTCTTGAGCTATTTCTCTGATGATATTCTTTATCACACTTTCTGCCTGTGCCCGAGACATTTTATTTTTCTCTTCTGTATGTTGTCTTTTCGTTTTCTCTTGGAAAGAATTTTGGTGACATTTGTTGTTGCACGGCAACAAATATAATAAAAACGAGGTTGTATAAGAACGCGCCTCCCCACCTTCCGCCTTTGCGCTTGTGACACCGCACTGTCGAACCAACACAAAATGATTTGGCAATTTTAAGTCAAATCAATATAAATTACCCGATTTGTTTCGCACTTTCCTCTAATTTGTTGAAATTTAATAATGAATACCACTTGCTAGAGATATTTCAAAACTACTTTTTAACCATTGAGCATTCTTATCGTTATATATGCAAGTAGTGTGCACGTGTTCTTGCTCTGCCCCATTCGTTTCTTTCTTTTTTGTTTTCTCTCAATTTTTTCAATGACAAAGATGCTAGGAAACTACTTGTTAGTGATGAAAACCCTGGGTTAGCGTATGTTTTTTGGAAAATTTTCTGAAAGAATACTCTGACCCAGGCAGGGTACTAGGACTCAAGCAAGTCAAGAAAATACTGGTTTATAATTTCTTCACATCGGGCTTCACTTCACATTAACCAACGGAGCTAACATGCCTGTGCAAGGGCGCCTACCTTTTATAAATTAGTTTTATTCCCAGTGCTGTTTCGCGACACATTAGTACACGGAGCATTTGCTGTCAAACCTCAATCCGGATTACATCATATTGTTGTTTCAAATGCAGGTGTCAGTTGTAAATTTGATATGCTATCAACGGCTTTAGGAGATAATCGCAAGGAACCAGCCAAGAGACAAACTTCAGGACTTTCTACATTTCTTGCAACACCATTTTACCCCTGTGAAGAATGAAGACAAAGGAACCTGGCAGAGGCAAATTTCCACAATTTTCAATTCAGTAAAAAACATCTGTATCTAAAACATCTGTAACTGTAAGTTGAAAGTCTGTATCTAAAGTCTGTATCTAAAATAGCTGAAAGTACAAAATACCACTAATGGAAAAACAAATTGTTTGCACCAGTAATGTAGTTTTTTGTTGTTGCAAGTTTGACATCTACTTTGCTGTAAATTTTAGCAAACGTATTTGAGTATAAAATGGATAAAACCATCAAAGAAATATCATGAGAACCACATCTGCATCGCCTTAGCGCAGTTTTGTGCCTTCAGTGCTGTGTAATGTTCCAATACAAATTATAACCAACAATGCTTCAATGTGACAAAAAGAAAAAATCTTATCAACTTTAATAATTTCACCCCAGAAATGGCCCGCCGGGGTAAGCGCAAGTACGTATGCGATAATTCGGCAATTTTTTTCCCGCCTCCTTCCTATACGTGCAAGAACAATAGAAACATTCTAACAATAACAATAGGGTGTACACTTTTGGTTTACCCCCTCCCTAACAGGGGTGCGCACTTTATGGATGCCCTTAATATAGGGGTGAAATTATTAATGGCTACATACGGGGGATGCCACCAGCACATTTGAAATTGTGAATATGTATACCAAGTTTTGGAGAAAAATATAGAACGCTAGATCCTGTTCTAGGAGGAAACATACAAAAGTAAACACTGTCCTAGAGGAAACCGGTACATTAAATATATCGATTATATTGGAAAAGGGCCACTGGCAAAATTCCTAAACAGCGTAAAACGTCAGATTTCCAAGCGGTAAATGCAAAAAGCATACTGAACATTACTATATCAAATATTTTTTCAACACTAAAACTACAATTTATAAAACTGATTTTCATCAAAGGTTTTTGTAAACAGTTCGCTCGATCTAAAATTGGTAGCTTCTGGTCTTTCTTCTGGATCTTCATTCAGAAGCCATCGAAGTACCTTTGACTGAAATAAATGAAAAATTAGAACAGAAATGTATCACATGATCATCCGAAGATGTTTCGCTCGTCGTAGCTGCTTAAAGTTAGCTATTCAGACCAGTGAAAACCCGCAGATAAAATCCACAACTTTAAGAACCTTCACCCTAAGTTTTCCACAAATTTCTGAAAAATTCTGTAATTTTGACGAAACAAGAAAAAAAGATTTATAAGTCAGTGGGGGTTAAAATAATGCAGTTCCTGCACCTTGCTAGTAGACAGACTCCTTAATTTGAGCATTTTGAAATTTTAGATGTCCCGAAATTAAGAAATTTTGTTGGGCTGTCATTAAAAAAAAAACGTTTTTCTTATATGCCGAATTTTACTATAGCTGAACAGATTTCAAAGTAAATCCTTGTATAAAACAATATCAGAATTTTTGTTGGGTCATCCAGTTATCTAATGTATTGGCTAAATTAATATTAGTAAAAGATATGTTCAGACGTTTGAAAAATCACTAAAATTATGCTTTTTTACAAATATTGAAAATAATATTTTTTTTCTGCAATCATGGGGAAAACGTCGACGAGGAGTTCTCACTCGCTTGCTCCTCACAAGCAACACTTCTGTGGAAAACCACGTTAATTTTTAACGATTTTATGCCTGGTCAGATAAAAACAATAAGACTGAAAAGCCTACTTTTGGGATATACTTGTTCAAACACTTCGCAACTCCAGTACAAAAACCCTTTTCTTGCGATTTATAGGAGCATACTATTCTTGTGACAAAATTCAAGTAAATTTCCAGTGTATGTACGTCAAAGGATAAACTTTTAGCGGTCGCATTTTTTTCCTATTATAACCTGATGATAAGCAATAATCGAAACGTAGTTTAACTCATTCACCCCGGGAAGGGCAATAATGGCCGATTGACAAACAACGTAAAATTTAATATTTTCAGGGGGTAAATACGGACACAACTTTACATAAATTTCAGATATTTCAACGTAAGTTTATCTCTTTAATTAAGTTGGTTTTTAAGTGCTACACCCTGGAAAATAAAATTTAGATGCAATTTTCCTGTTAATTGGAAATAAATCCAGGCGTGAAAGGGTTTTAAATATTGAATTTTTCTATGTACAATGTCAAGATCTTAATTATTATATACGATCAGTATTTTCACCCTATTCTTGTGCATGATAATTATGAGATTTTGTAAACATGTAAATTGGTAAGAGTTGACAGAAAAAGTTTCATGATCATTCGTAATAGCTTGAAAACATGTATCAAAACCTAACCAAAACGAAAATGCAAACTTCCCAACAAATCAGATTACTCCTGGAAAATCGTGAAAATAATCTTACCCTTCTTCTACAATAGTGAAATGGAGCAAGATTAGTAAAAAAAAAGTCAGAATTGGAGATTTTCAAAGTATGATTATTCTTTTAGCGGCCCAGTCAATAAACTTATTTAAACTAAAAATTGCACTGATGTAAAGAATAATTTATCCTCACCTCACGAGGATGCTTTTCCTCAAAGCCATCTGGTAATTTATTTTGTTTTACTCCAAATATACTCTACGAAAAAATAAAAAAATCTTTAATAGATTTGTAGAAGCGCCTTTCTTATCAATCAGTTTCTATGTGGTAGAACTGATGAAAAGTCGAGTTGCCAAGTGGTTAAGGCGCTGTGTTTCGAAGCTGTGTTTCGAAAATTGGTCCATAAAAATAATTTTTTAACCTTTCACCTTCAGAAAAGCCGTGTAGCCTATTGATTATTGATTATTAAGTAATTATGTAGAAAGTACTATTTTCAGAAGAAAAATAAAAGAATTTATTGAATTATTTCAAGAGTTTTAATAGCCTGATTTTCTGAAAGTAAGCATAGTTGCTTTTGCTATCCCTATGAAATGAAATTGTTTGAAGCGTTTCAATATGACCTTTTAAGTCTTGAATTAAATAAGTTTTAAAAAACATGAATATGACAAAATGTTTACTTGCTATTAAATTTGTCAATGAAATCAAAAGAGTTTAGGTATATAAAAGAGTTTAGTTTAGGTTATAGGTATAAAAAGTTTCTTAACAAGCAATAACTTTAACAATTCACCAGTAATAAGAACCCAAATCCTTGTTAAATTATTGTAGAAGAAAAGATCCTTGTGAACAGCAAAATGTTATAGAAACCAAACATACCTTAATTCTTTCCATTTGTGTCGAGAAAGGCCATAAAAGTTCAAACAGAATTAACCCCAGTGCATAAATATCTACTTTGTGGTTATAAGAGTCACCATAAACCTATAAATAAAATGAAAATATGTTCCTTAAATATATATGAATCATATTTTAAATATTGGTAATTATAAAAGTGTAAATAAATAAACTGAAGAATAAAATGAAAATCATTATATTCTTCAGATTGCAGCATAAAATAATTTCATATTTTGTTCTTCTATTCTCATACCAATTTACAAGGGCAAACTACAACTACGATACCACGGCGAGTAAAATGGTGAATAGCTAGCTCGTGATCATCACACTAAACGAATGAAAGCTAAACCACAAGTTAAGTGGGGGCATTTATTGAACAGGATCATGTCAACAAACGAGACGCTCTGTTCTCAAATTGTAAAAGAATACTCATTTTAGAATAAATTTATTTACTGTAAATGGCAACTTTTTGTCGCCGTAAAAAAGAATCTGTAAAACGATGGTTAAAACGATAATTCAAAAGAACGAAGCACAGAAAGGACATCATTTCGTATTTGATCCATCCACAGCATTAGTGTGTATACACCATCAACAGCTTTCTCTTGTTGTACTGTCAATGTTCATGTTTCCGACCCATACAACAGACTCGTGCTGCAGATGGCGGTAAATGTCATGTCAGTTAGAATGATCACATCAAGAACATAGACCTCTTCGCTGACCTTCCGACAGTGACAGACAAAGTACGGGAAAGAAGGATGAAACTGGCCGCACATTGTGTCAGGCATCCAGAACTAGCATCAAACCATCTCGTCTTAAGGGAGCCAAGAAAGGCAGCACGAAGCGGGGAGCAAGGTGGGGGGGGGGGATTAAAAGAAACGCTGCGACGTGATGCGAGATCCAGGAGAAAGCAGAGCGGGAGAATGTGGAAAAGAGTGATCCGCGGGTCTCGAGTTAGCGTTAGATGACCCGCGCTCTCACATTGCATCGCATCGAATTTGATCCAACTACAGGCATACTTGAATCTTCAAATCACAAAACAGAATTTTTAACACGTATTTACAGTGCTTCAAATTGATTGGCTATTGCAAAAATGTAAACAAACAAACTATTGAATAAAAAAAAAACAGCACAGATTACGAGAAGTTTAGTCCATTTACCTGCTCTGGACTCATGTAAATTTGAGTTCCAACATTTCCCGTGTGGTTCTCATCAATAGCTGGTTGACCAGCACCTAAGATTAAAAAAATGAAACAATATTATATTAACTTTTAACGAAGAAGGAACCACTTCTAAACAACACAAAACACATCATTACATCATTTCTGCACATGCATTCTACAGAGACCCGTAACATCATCCCGTGCTCACTATATTACATCTCTCATGGAAATAAATTTCAATAAATTTAAAGTGGAATACAGTAAACACCCACATAGAAGAAACTCAATTTAAGAAATTTTAGCCTGAGGATTTTGGAAAGATAAACTATAAATAAGAAATCGACACTTTAGACCTCAACTGGAAAAAACAGTTTCTTATGTAAAGGGGCATATAAAATTGGAGAATGTTTTAAATAATGATTGCATCCTGCATTGAGAATTTAATAGATATATTGAAAATATTATATTCCCAAATAAAAATTCATCAATGTACTTGTGAATTTACATTATCATTCCCACTAAATTTTTTAGTTGAAATATTTTTGAAGTTTACAGAATAATTGCAACCAATTCTAGTGATTTTTCAAACGAGAAACTAAAAGCCTGGAAATTAATTTGGAACCTTATGGATAAGAAACTGCTGAGCTTGAACTGAAAAATCAAGTTTCTAATATGGGGGTGTTTACTGTACCTTTCCCTTCAGAAGGCCTTGTGATGGCTGTAACCAGTCCAAAATCGCCAACTTTGATAGAACCATCCATGGCGAAAAATATATTCGAAGGCTGAAAGAGTAACAACATGTGATTAAAGTTTGCTAAAAATACATTTCGGCTAAATTCAGTCAAAACGAGAAAACTGGAGAAACAATGTATTATTTAACAAAAACAATAAAATTGTGGTTTTGATTGTATGAAACAAACAAAGTTACCGAATTTATATTTTCAAGAGACATTCTCGGCAATACGTAAATCGAAACGTACCTTCAAATCTCGATGCATCATACCTTGGCCATGGCAATATTCTACTGCACTCAAAATCTAGAAAATAGATCACATGTAATGAAGAAAAGATTCGCGTGGCCCCCGCGTGGCAATGAAGTTACAGATATAGTAACCCTATACAGTTAACGTAAAATTAAAACTCTGGTTTGTTGACATTGGTTGTTTGAGAATTGAGATAGTAACATTTAAAGTTCAAATTTGCATCCCACTCAAAACAAAAGGTTTTGATTTTGGCCTACGCTATTAAAGGATCGTGTTGTAGGATTTTCTGAATCACGGCGGTGTTCTTTATAGCATATTTTGTTTTTGAAAACACTTCTGAATAATAATTCCAAAAAGAATCTTGAAAATATGTTGTCCATGACGAAATTTTTTGAAAGCTAAAATTGCTGTTTCATTTTGGTAGACTTTTGGCAGATTTTTGGTAAAAATGCTGAAAAAGAGAACTTTATAAATGCTGCATCCATAAATAAGAGTTTCATTTTTGGATTTCTGTCCGTGTGTGTTTCCAAGCATCATTAAATTCATTTCGTAAAAGGCTATAATGTATGAGCTCCAAAAACGCAGCTTATACCAAAATATAGACATCTGGTTTGGGGTTTTTGAACAAATTTGACAAATTTGAACTTTCAGAATTAATATCTTGACTCTCCATACACAAATGTTAACAAACAAGGTATCAATTTTTAAGTTGACTATCAAGAACAATTTTAAAAACTGTTTCGAATAAATTTTAGTGAAACTCAAACCTCTAGCCTTGATCAAAGCTGTTACCTTTTTTTGGGACACCCGGTATCTTTTCAAATGTATGAAAAGGGTTGTGGCTGGTTCACATCAGCTTTTAGTTAACTGCTTTTAGCCTAAAACAGAAGCAGGCTAGAAAAGCAACAAACTGGCAAACCAGTAGTTTCTCGCTACCCCTTGGTATAACAACAACAACAACAACAACAACAACTACTACTACTGCAACAACAACAACAACAAAAATCTTTGCTTATTTCATTTAGAAAACATGACGTTATCTCAAATTTATGTTTTCTCAAAAAATTGCAACGAAGCTAATGACTCGTCCTCAAATTTTAACTATTGACAAATTTGAACTCTTAAATGCTGATTCGACAGGGTAAAACCGAACGAAAGAAAACTTCAAAGAAAAACTACCTGGTTAAACATTCCCACGATGAATCGTCGCTGCCGGGACGTGATATTTTCATTCAGCCAATCTTTCAAAGTGCTGCTCATGCACAGTTGCATTTGTATATACAAATATAAGGGTGGTGACTCCAAACATTCTTTAGATTTGCAGCAGCATCTGCCTGAAAAGACAAAAAACGGCTGCAGTTTTAAATTTGTTGTAAGAAAATAATGCTAACTGATTTCTGTGTTAACAATCTTGCAAAAGAAAAATCGTTTCTGAGTATTGAGCTTGAATTTTATAAGGCGAGTTTACGAAATTAGTATTTTGCTTCGACAAATTGCAAGAAAGCCAAAAATAAAATCAAAACGCCACTAAAGTTGCATACTAAAAGGTAATCAATGGTGTGAATACCAAATTATGGTGACCTCAAAAATCAGAGTTTTTAAAAGACAATGCAATTTTGCGTAAACGCCACTTATGGCGGCCATTGGGTAGCCGAGCAGTGGGAAAATGCTCTACGGTTTCCGTTTTGCTGCAAGCGGTTGTTTTTCATAACAAGCCAAACCACAGGTTTTTTTCAAAGAAGAAAGGTTATTCTAGGTTTCCATCGCTCGCAATTTTTACATTTCCACCTAAAACCCAAGATACTGAAGCTGAAATATGGGTAATATTGTCCAGTCTGTGGTGCTTTTGCATGCAGAATATTCAAAGTTCGAAACGCGTCACTCCAAAACTAACCTTCCAGGTAAAACGCTTCCAACGCACGGTAATCAGTCTGCAGTAGTTAACAACTAAAAAATATCTTTTGGCAACGTTCTTCATTACTTCCATGCACATTTTCTTGCCAGAATACTGGAAATGCAGCCAGTAACTTGCGTGAACCACCATTTACTTTCAGCAACATCAAAACAACCAAACCTGGACATGACATGGCCCAAACATTATTCACCCTTGCTGTTAGCAAGTGTAGTGAACGGCTAACGTTGAAGATCAAAGTGGGATAAAAATATTCCAAGTATAATAGGGTTAACTGTTTTACTTACCTACAAGCTTGGTTGACATCCTTGACTGCAGTACCCTTCCATTAGGAATTGTACCTTTTTCAAAATTATCAGAAACAGACTTATTGCAAGAGGACGTATTCGAGATAATGTTTTTGCTTTTACTAGTTCCTCTGCCAACAAATAACGAATTTTTTGTTCCATTATTCTCGAAATCAGGATCATTACTCTCCTTTTCTGAAAGTTCTACTTCTGAGGGTTCCTTTTCCGAACAACTCTCATTTTTAAATTCAATATTGAAAGAATCCTCGTCACAAATTTCATCATGAAACACTTCATTATGCTTTAATAAGTCTGTATTCTGTAAGTCATCCTCGATATCACTAAAATCATTTATTCTCCTGCCCAGTGGGTCATCTCCTATGCTTTTCGAAGATCTCTTTGAGCGGGATGACATACTGCTTCTGTTTCTTTTCCTTCTAATAGTAATGCCACTTTCCTCTGAATTTTCACCTTAAAAAACGGAACAAAAAAGCAACAAGAATAATTAAAATTTTCAGAAACAAAATTCATAAAGAAAACAAAAACTTTTTATGACATGAAAACATATTTTTTCTTTGCATGTAACAGTAAGAAAAATTAAGATAGAAGCAAAAATCTCTTTAAAAAAAACTTGAACCTACATGGCAACTATTTACTAAGTCAAAACGTTAGGCTACCGGTTGTCCCATAAAAAGCTACACATTTGCAAAGCTATTATTTAGACAATTTTTCCAAACACGGTACCAAACTTCAAGTTGAAGCCTCTTTTATAACACTCAAGCAGATACACAAATAGCAAAACTTAAGATCCTCAAGAGCAGCCTTTCAAATATGTAGCCTTATTTGGGACACCAGGCATAAACGCTAAATTATAACCATACTATAATCACCTTCATCAAATGTGTCTTCCGTGTCACTCTGAATATGAATGTACCATTCTTTTGAAAATCCCAAATTGGTAATAATAGGTTTGCATTCGCTAAAAGGTAGTAAAAGATTGTCCTTGTTTAACAGATCAACAAAATAGCAGAAAGCTTTAGAACTAATCAACAAAACAATAGAAAGCCCTGATCGAAATTCAAAGAAAATAAATCCTAGCTCCAAATCACTTGTTAAAAATTTAAATATTATTTGAATTTGCCAAGAACACCACAACTATATGGTAAAGCATGATTGTTTCTAAAAATAACTGAATTATGATCTGTTGAATGTACATGCCAGAAGGTAACGGGTGTCCCAGAAAAAAGCATTCGCGTTTGAAAAATCAGCAGTACTTGATTTTGTTACCAATCTTGTATATTTTTGAATAATTATTGAAGAAAGGTCAAGTTGTCTTCACGACATTGACCATTCTTGTAGCAAGCTAGCAAGCTTAAAATCAGTACCAAATAGCGTTACTTTGAGCGGCTTGGTTTTGGTGCATGTTAATACACGTTTCTGAATAATCAATAAATCAATTTTGATAGCTGAGAAATATAACTTTTAAGATTGGTAGCAAAATCGAACTTCGGGGATTTTTCAAATATTGATACTTTTATGGGGACACCCAGCATTGCTTCAAACAATGAACCAGACAATAAATGATAATATGTTTCACAATGACCCACCAGAATATGGCACACATTACACAACAGCACAGGTGTAATATGATTCACGATACACAATAATCAACTATAATATGTTACGCATTACACAACATCACACTGCTGTAATATGGTACATAAAACACAACAATCCATTGCAATATGGTTGCACTACAACGCACCCCAATACGATACATCGTACGCAAAAAC
Organism: Phacellophora camtschatica; assembly: GCA_036873815.1. NCBI lineage: Eukaryota > Metazoa > Cnidaria > Scyphozoa > Semaeostomeae > Ulmaridae > Phacellophora > Phacellophora camtschatica. The sequence continues at coordinate 13,370 of JAYJMH010036055.1, forward strand.
CGATCGTAAAATAGTACACGGTTGTAAAATATCTTCTTTTGCAAAAATAAGAAAAACAATTACTCTTGAATCAAATGATCTCTATCCTTCGTTTCTTGCCAGCCAGAAGGAGGAGCTTCCCACCATGAATAATAAAACCGAACAATCCCAGGGTAGTCAAGTTTTGCCAAAGCTTTCACCTCTCTGGTTACTTTCTGTCGTGCCTCAACACTGGAAAAAATTGGGCCAAAGTTAGAATCATGAACCAAAGCTTTAACGAGGGGAGATCCCTCCAAAAAACCCATTCAGCAATTTTTAGAATTTTCAAGTTCGAAAGTTCAAGTTTTCTCGAGTTTCGAGAGTATATTTTAAAGCATCAATCTTCTCAAGATGCAATCAAATTTATTAACAACTATGGAATGAAATTAATTTGAAAAAGCAAAAAGTAATACCAGAGTGTGAATTTGTAGAAATTACTGAAAGCAAATTGTAAATCGTTAATTGCGTCTTATCAAAGTATTCAAGAAGATACTACTAGACTTGCCAATAATCTTTGTTTCGTTCGTTTCGTATCTTCATCTTTTTCATTCGTACAAAACGAGATAAACGAGATGCATAAATGTTTCTTTTGACAACCCATTCACATCGAAGCTTAAAAGAACACAAATGTGGAGGCGTAAACTGGTCTAGGCTGCTGAAAAGTCGCTTCACACAAAAGTTAGAACCAATCAGTAAAAGTTTACTTCAAATTTTCATAATAATCGTTCTCGTTTTTGTTGATTGGCGGTATTTGGTACATGGTATGAAGCCACAAAGAAAGAAATATCAAATCTAAATGTTTCTCAATTCTTGTCATCATTTTACATGGTTAAAAGTGTCAGTTAGCGATAATAAGTTAATTCTTGAGCGACGTCACTCAACAATCCACCTTTTCAAGATAAGGCTGCCATTATGGAAATTAATTAAATTTGGAGATATTGCATTTTCGATTCTTGGAATGGATTCTGCCTCCAAAGTTCAGTTTAATGACCAATTTCTACATTTCTACGTACATTGTTGTACAAATTATGGTGATTTAAGGAAGTTAAATTTGTGAAGGATTTGACCGTGAAAAGGATGTTTGGACAAGGATTCAACCGTGAAAAGGATGTTTGGACAAAAACTTTTTGCGGTCAAATCCTTCATAAACTTGAAATATTTTTATTGCTATAACTTTGACAATGATTCACGTAGAAATGTTGAAATTTGTTAATAAACTAAGTTTTGATGGCAGAATCCAATTCAAGAATCAAAAACGTAATATCTCTAAAATTTGACTAATTTCCATAATGGCGGTCTTAACTTGAAAAGGTGGATTATTCACGTGCAACTTTATATCCCCCGGGTACACACGGAACATCTTTGACGAAAAAAGGGGAACAAAGAGCCAGCAGAATACCGAGTGCGTCGAAAAAAGCGGAACATCTTTGACGAGCTACCAAAAATCGTGCCCTGCACGGATTACAATGGTTGCAGTTGATCCGTTGTGAACGATTTTCGAAAAAGTTTCGATCTCACAGAACAATGTAAACTAACGAATATAGGCTAACAGCACTAGAGCTGCACGCTCCTCCGCAGCGTCTTTTAAATTTTATTTTACCTCCGCTAGATTTTACCCTTGTTAGAAATTATTAAAGAATTTTTTTCGCGTGTTCACTTAAACTAATACACATCACAGACCAGTGATACACATTTCACCAAATTTCACGAAAACTTTAGCCTTCGCAGGTGCAGGTGGGGGGAAAAATCTTCGCAGGGAAAAAGGAAGACGCTGTGAAGGAGCGTTCCAAGAGCTGTGTGACTTTCGCTGAAAGAGCAGTCACACCTAATTGAATGAAAGCAAAAGCTTTGACGCTGTTTAAACTATGGGCAAACAAAATCAAACAAAACAAATAAAGCTGACACCAATCGAGAAATAAGAAACCGTCCTAATGAAATAATGTCCACTTTATGGAGATTTCATTGTATTTTGTCAGGTTTCTCAAATCAAACAAGAAACAAGAACAATATAGCCATACACTGGTCTATTGGGGCTGGTCTGTTGGGGCTGGTCTGTTGGGGCTGGTCTGTTGGGGCTGGTCTTTTGGGGTTGGTTAGTTGGAGCTGGTCTGTTGGGGCTGGACTGTCAGTGTCAGAGTCCGCAGTTCAAATTTTTTTTATTGAAAATGGCTAAAGGAACGTCGCCCTGAATGGAACGTCGCCCTGAATGGAACGTCGCCCTGAATGGAACGTCGCCCTGACTGGAACTTCTTTTTTACAATCAGTTCTTTCTTTCTCCAGACGTTTTCATCATCTGGTGCAGCTAGCTCAGACATTAAAACTATCACGCCATCCATAACGGTCTTGCATCAAGTTCGTGAGGTCATCAGGAAAGCATCCAGTGTCTCTACATCGCTGGTCAATATAGGTGATTGCTGGTCGACCGACCCTTATGGAACCAAGATCTTTTCGATCTTTTAGTGATATCCCTGCCACTCTAGTTGAGGGGTTTTTAAATTTGTTTTTATGTATTTATTTCTTATTGATTTTTTACTTTGCGAATTGTGTAAAATGTTATCCTTACTAACTAACTAACTAACTAACTAACTAACTAACTAACTAACTAACTAACTAACTAACTAACTAACTAACTAACTAA
>JAYJMH010036066.1:0-16025 GCA_036873815.1 Phacellophora camtschatica
CAAGCTGTAATGTTCTTTTTTGATGAAATTTCAAAAAATTGCCAGCTTTTAAAAAATTTCAGCAAAAATTTTAATACGAAGCAGATTTTTATAATTTTGGAATTTTTAGTGGCTTTTAAAGACAAATTTTGGAAAACTGAGTATTATTCAGGGATATCACCTACCGATTGTATTGAAAAGGTGTAAAACCAAGTATTTGTGTTTTTGATGAACCCATCATGGTTACAATTATTTTGTGTGCATCATGCAAAACCAGAAATTGCAAAAATAATACTGTACATTTTCTATTAAAAAGAAATGCTGACATGTGGCTGCAGAAAGAATTAAATACTGTACAGAGCAAACCCCACTATATTTTCGGATTCAGCTTGTTAAACTGATTCGTAACATGAACTGAGAACGTTTCTCTTAAATTCGTTGACTTTCTGTTAAATTCGTTGACTGTCGAAATTTTGAACTGAGAACGTTTCTCTTAAATTCGTTGACTGTCGCTATGGTGTTCACGTCGAAAGATTCGTTTGTTGAACTGATTCGAAACATTCTTTTGAATTGAGAATTTTTCTCTTAAATTTTGTTGACTGTCGCTATCATGTTCACGTCGAAAGATTCGCTTGTTGATATTTATTCGTAACATTGGTATTTAACTGAGAATTCCTGTTTAAATGTTGGTGAAATCAACCGACTCGCTTTTCATGGAACTGTGGATGTGTGTATTTAAATAGTCAATTAAATCTGCTGCAAGCAATAGTAAGATAAGAGCCGGGCCCGAGAAAATTACGAAATTAACTTTGGAAATCAGCTTGCTTATCTGCTTAGTATATTTTCTTGGCAAATCATATAAAATTGGGCTGAGGGATGATGCGAATCAAGTAATGGAAGAGCTACCTATGTCAACTCACTCTCATTATTACTGTAAATGATTTCAATTGTTACTGAGTCTTCTTATCTGGTTCCAATGTAAATTCAGGTTCTTGCTGTATCAACAGGCATTGTATTTCTGGGAATCGAATACATCTGAAACCAATCATCAGAAAGGCGTTTCCAAGTGGTAAATTTCCAGAAGGGCGTTTTCCAATGATCTGAAGGGCGTGGCCCTTAAACATTTCTGGGGCTTTGCCCCCAGAATCCCCGCTAGCCATGTGCCTTCGGCGCTCCTAAATCATATTCTTCCATCATTTACACACTTCGCGTGTTTGCACCCCTGAACAAATTTCCTGGATTTGTTCAGGAATATCACGCCTATGTATGTACATCAAAAACAAGCCAGAGCAGATGTTCAACACAAACTTCAACACAATCGTTTACTGGAAATAGACTGTAAACGGTGTCTTGGAAACTGTGGTTAAATTTGTACGGATTTAGCATATTTAGTCCAACTCGAAGTTGGGCTAGAATGGTGAGTTTTTGTGTCATGAACACCGAATGTTGGTTTTAGAGGTGGCCGAAAAGGACGTTAATTTGTTTAAAAAAATATTGTTGGAAGGAGAAAGCTGACCAACAAGATCATGTTTTTCCCAATCAGATAAGCAAGCCACATTCTACGTGTTTAAGCAATACGCACCACGACTCTTCGAAGATTTAACACTCACCTTATATTCTTCGGTGATTCCGTGATGACTGTCTTTCTGCAAATCTTTGCTGTGCTTTGCAAAGTCCTTAATTGAGATCACTGGATGATGATGACTGTGTCCAACAGAGTGTGGAATCTTTGCGTGTTTTAACGATGCAGCTGAAACGTGAGAGAGATTGCAAAATTACAGTGCACCAGTTGTAAAAATATCAATACGAATTTTAAAATTAACTAGGATCCTTTGAAAAGGAATGTTTTTACTCAAACCAAAACGCAGTTCAATCAATAAGTGGTTGGTGAAATTAAATTACGCTAGGACAGTGCATAATACATTTCATTGCGTGGCCAGTAGAAATCATATTTTATTGTCAAAAACAGGTTGCCCTGTATAAATAATTTGAATAAATACCACGGCCATGTAAAATATTTCTTAAAAAAATAGATTTGCCCGGCAATCAATTTGCCTTGCATCTGAAGGCTGGATTCCATATGATCGCAACTGCCGTTACACTGCCGGCGTCAACCCAGCATCCATTCTCAGTTTGCCATGCTAACGGTACAACTGGCTGCCCGTAAAATCGCAAAGGTTGCAGGCTCATAAACCTGTGTGCGCATAATAATAACGCAAAATCATAAAGCTGCAATCAATAAAAGGTTTATTTTGCGATCACAGACTTTTCTCTTGGCTATATGAAAAAAATAAATAAATAGGAATAAAGTGAAGCGAAAGTAAAAGTTTGGATGCGACAAGTTTATCGTGCACGAGGTGTTCATGATCAGTTTCATATGTTTTATCAAGAGCTTAATCTCGGCAATGGAGAGTATTTCTGCAGGTTGGTAATAATGGTACCTTCTTTCAAAACTGTGCAAATGTTTTAAATTTGTTAAATTTTCATTTATTTTTCATTTAATTTAATTCTACATTCTTTAAAAACGGTAGCCCCGTCGGTCCCGAGGACCGGTTTTCAGGGAGCCGCCGGGGAAAAACTTTAAAATACCTTTTGTAGAATTCTTGTTTTTCTATAGAACTACAATTTTGAGCAAGAATTTTTGCTGTTCATTAAATAAGACATAAAAGAATAAAGGAATCAAAGCTACATTTTTTCTCTGAAAATCAAGAATTTAAAGTTTGCTTGGTTTGTTATTAGGGAAATTCTAAAAAGATGGTACATTTGTTTTCTTGGTTATCTAGTCTTTGCATACTAGATTTAAAAGAAGAAAACTGACCGAATAAAATTCGATTTTTTTTATCTAGGAGCCTGAAACGCAATGCAATAGCAAAACACCTTGTTTTCACTGAAAAATCTTTAAAATATGGATGAAGATATCACAGCTGTTCCATTTGCGTTTTTAATAATCGAGGTAAAAAATTACTCGTATTTGATCAGCCTATTTAATAGATGTGTTTACGAAAAGTTTCATATTCACGTTTTTGCATAATATTTGCAAAACCAATGTAAGGTTTTTTTGGGACACCCGGTAGAATTTACAAAATTTGTTAAAAACTAAATGTCCATTACATATATTACATTAAATAGCAAGCTAGAGAATCACTTAAATCTAAAGTTTGATATTATTCCATAATGTGACAATTCCATAATGTGACAACTTTATACGAAAAGTATTTTTGACAATAAGTAGATTTTCTCAAAGGAACTTCTAAATCAGTACGAGTATTTCGCAATTCACTAGTACATGTGTCAGTCAGTCTCGAAAACATTTTCGTGAGGTAAATGGGAACCTGACTGTTAATCGATTTATAGATTAACACTTTTGAATTGTCTAAGCAATACTTGCAGCCTGATTTTGAAATGATTACTCACTGGGTTCGATAGGAATTCTTTAAAAAAGGAGCGCGTCTCAATAGTATAGCTAAACAATGAGCGAGCACTTTTTAGTTTTGAAAATTCAAGTATATATATATTTTTTAATCAAATAAAATTAACAAAGAAAAGGAGTTATCAAACATAAAAAACTTCAAATCAATTAATGGCTCATATTATAGAACATTTATTATTCATTGATTAATCAATGTCAACTTCTATATCATTTCAGTGCTTTTTAATTATATATTTATTAAAATCGTTCTTTGTTTAGAGCCGACACAAATGGAAATAATTTGTTTTAATTTTGATTGGATAGAAAAAATCACATGAGAACCAAGACAAAATTGAACAAGCAGTCAGATTCCATCGCCGCCAAATTGTTCACTTGGTATTTTTGGCGCCTATCATCTGAACCGCCAAAATTCTCATCACGTGATAAAAAACATCTTTTATAATATAAATAATAATGGAAAATAGACCATTGGCCTAAAAGCCATGTTTACAAAAACGATTACTAATGATGTATTTAAATGTTATCAAGTTCAATGTGAGTATGCATGCTTACAGATAAATTTTCAATCCTATAACTAAAACGATGACTAATTATTCTGAATAAATTACGTTATTAATTAAATTCAGATATATCTTACTACCAATATCTTTTAATAATTTTCTTTTCAAGATTAAATGCGAGAGTGATCTTTTTCAAACGCTTTGGTAGTTCCTTCCATAATTCTGTTCCTTTTGAAGCTACCGTTTTTTCTTGGATTACTTCACAGCAACAGTAAATTGTAAAAAGGTTTTATTTAATTTATATAATATGTTCCCCGTAGGTTGTGGTGGTGTGTACACAGACCCAAGTGGCATAATTTCTTCACCAAATTACCCTGGAAACTATCCGATCAAAAAACTATGCAGATACAACATTAAAGTTCCTGCTGGCTCAAGAGTGCAACTAAATTTCAGTGAAATAGATGTGGAAACTCATTCGACTTGTCGATATGATTACGTCAAAGTATTCAACGGTCCAGACGAATCTGCACCTTTGCTGGGGTCTTATTGCTCCCGCCATGCTGCAGCAACTTTGACATCATCTTCCAATGAAGTTTTGGTTGTGTTTAAATCTGATTCTACGAACACAGCCAGAGGGTTCAGAGCTCAATACACTAATGTCACTGGAGGTAAGGGCTGAGTTAATGATATACCTAATTCACACTGAAAGATAAACCAACTTAAACTAATCCAGGTCATCGAATGCTTATATTCTAATTGGTTGATCCAACAAGTCGAATGTATTTGATTGGCAGAAATTTAATCTGGCTTAGATAGAGCTGGTTTAACTGTGTCCGTGTGAAAATGGTATAAGCAAAACTGTAAACGGTCTAAGACGGTTTTGTTAAGGTTATTGCATTTACATTTCAGTTATTTTGTGTTCAGCCATGCAAGTAATTTTATTTAGTGTTGCGCTACAAAAGCAAATACTACCTCACTAACTTCAAGAGGTACTTCAAGAGTTTTATTTCCGAAAATGTCAATTGAAAAAACTTCTTCTTGCAGGTTGTGGAGGCATTCTTAGTTTTGCAAATGGATTCATTTACTCACCCGGCTATCCGAATTTGTATCCTGTTAATTCACAATGCGAATGGATCATAATTGTTCAACAAGGCCACAATGTCCAAATAAATTTCACAGATTTCAATGTTGAAGCTGATTCACTTTGCCGGTATGTTTTACTTTTATATATTGTATTGGCTTTGTTTACTTGACTTCGTTGCAATCGTTGCGATCAATCAGTGTTCGATTAAATAATCAATGTTCCAATCGTTGCAATCAATCAGTGTGCGCCTTTAATATTTTTAGTACAAATACAGCAAGGCCTTTAAAGAAGCACTTTTAAGAAACGTTTAGCCGAAGCGTTTTTCTGGAACACCTTAAGGCTACCATCAACTATTTTTTTTGGCTCCATGCATTGAAAATCAAAAGCAAGCGTATAAAATAACAGTGAAAATTTGTTTTTATTTATTCATTTATTGATTTAGTCATTTCATTGTCATGAGATCCGTCTGTGTCATTATGCTGACTGTTTTTAAGAAGACTTTGAAAAATGATTAAAGAAACGTTTATGAAAAACATTTTGCCTGGAAAACTGGTCGGGACTTAAATGGAAGAAACTTGCGATGCTATAATTGTCTTAAAAATGGTTTCTTAATCCTAATCGCTGTTCTTTAATGTCCCTGTTCATCTGTGTTTTATGATTAAATTTTAGATACGACTACGTTCAAATTCGCGATGGTTATGGTGTTAATGCTACTCAACTGGCAAGAGCGTGTGGAACGAACGGTCCTGGCTTCGTTCAATCAACTGGCAATGTTATGATTGTAAAGTTTAGATCAGATAGCAGTTTAACAAAGAAAGGATTTAAGGCTTACTATCAAACTGGTGAATATATTTATTTGTTTATGTTTGTTTTTATTGCTGCTTCTTGAACAAGCTAAACAGCGACACAAACAAAATCTTTATAAATATAAATAATGGTTCTAATATCTTAAATAAAAGCATTTGAGAAAACACATTTTAACAGATAATTATAAAATGAGGGTCAAATGACATTGCACACGGAATTCTTTATTTGTTTTGGAAGTTTTAAAATGCAGTACTGTGAAATTGATTTGCTTGCCTCACTCTACAAAATGAAAACTTTATATTTCTATGTATACATATCATTTTTTTAGGATTTAATCTTTAATTGAAAAATAATGTAATTGCTTATTTTTCAAGACCGTAAATACGGGAAAATGGGATGGGATTTGTTTTTAATGAGACAGACGCACACATGATTCATTCATGTTTGGCCTCATGTTTCGTTTCATGTTTGGTCTCATGTTTGGTCTCGTGTTTGGTCTCATGTTTTGTCTCATATAAACATGATTTGTGTTTTTGGTCTCATGCTGTTACATTGTCTGCTTTTAAAGTTTTGTTTAAAATTTCTTTCAAAATTTTTATAGGTTGCGGAGGTACAATAAATGCAGATATTGCTGGTGTTATTACAAGTCCTAACTATCCTCGACTTTATCCTCACAACACACAATGTATATGGGTTTTACGAGGGACTCCCGGGCGCAAAGTCACAATTACATTCACTAATTTTGATGTAGAGTCGCATCAAAGTTGTGTTTACGATTATGTAGAGCTTCGGCAAGGATCTAATGGCAATTCGTCACTCATCAACAGATACTGTGGGACCAATTTGCCTCCGTCTGTGACGTCATTTGGAAATGCATTGTACGTTAAATTTTTGACTGACGGTAGTTCGAGTGGAACAGGATTCAGGGCTCAGTACACAACTGCTACAGCAGGTATATATATACTTAACGAGGTTATCCACCTTTTTGTATTAGTTAGTATAGCATTCATCATGTGAGGATTGCATTGGGAAATATGATCGGGTTTGGTATCGGCGGGATTTATCAGGCAGCGGGATATCTCGCGGGATTTATCAGGCAGCAGGATATCTCAGGGACTTGCAGTCTTGAACAACCAAAACACCACACAAACATTTAAAACCAGAACTTACTCTTTGTAAACCTTCATAAATCATTCCTTTTCCACTCTTGAACGGTCATTAGTGTTTGTGTGGTATTTTTGGTTGTTTAAAACTGCAAGTCCCTGAGATATCCCACTGCCTGATAAATCCCGCGAGATATCCCGCTGCCTGATAAATCCCGCCGATACCTTAGGTAGGATGGAAACTACAATAGTTAGTTCGGTACTTCTTTTTTTTTTGTTGGCATGAGTTTTTAAATGCTAGATTTTGAAGAACAACATATTGTGAATTTTAAATGCAAAAGAGAAACATCGTAACAAGCAGTTATCTCTATAAAAATTGGTCTGAAAAGATGAGTCAGTGAGGAAATGTTTTGAAAATAAATGATTTGAAAAATAATATAAAAAATAAAAAATACAATATAATATTTAGTGGGACGATTGAAGTGATTTAATTAAAGTGATCGAAATGATTGAAGTAATTGTTTTAGCCAAGGATGTAAGCAAAACAACACAAAACCTGACATAACATGTCATGTGACGACATTGACTTGTTAATTTTGATATCATTTTGATTATTTTAGCGTGCGGAGGAACATTGAGAACACGTAATGGTTCATTTACAAGTCCGCTTTATCCAGCAAGTACTCCATCAACTGCAGATTGTCTTTGGAAATTACAGGTATACATATATTTTAGCCCAGTAAACATTTTTTTATGAGAACAATATTTGTAAGAAATGCCAGGCTGAAGTTTGCCAATAAATGAGAAGCACATAAAAAAACGACCAAGACTGAGATTAACAAAAATACACGATTTTTTCATAACATAATCAACATATCAGGTTGAAAATAGTAAATATTACATTTGATTACTGCACTTGCCTTGAACATATATTATATAACATAACTTTTGAGACCGAAATGGAATAAAATAATATGAAACGCCAGCCTCAGGCATTTATCAATCGAATTAAAACTCTGGTTTTGCCCATGAAAAAAAAGTAACTAAAAGAAGTATTTTTTTTCTTGTTGTAGGTTGCTCCTGGGAGCTTGATCAGCCTCTCTTTCATATCTTTTAACATAATAAGATCAACGTCTTGTGGCAATGCTTTTGTTGAAGTTCGAGATGGCGCAACATCATCATCAAATCTGATCGGTCGTTATTGTGGGACAACAATGCCACCTACTGTTAGGTCAACTAAAGAATATTTGTATATTAGGTTTTATCACAACATGGCGTCAGGAAGCGTCGGGTTCAGGACCCAATTTTCGGCTGGTAAGTCAAACGCAATTTTTTAGGGACCTTTAATAAAATTTCCAGATTTGATAAAATATTGCGGAGAGGGGGGTTCAAAATATTGGAACAATACTGCTTTTTTCAAGGGAAAAATATCTTAAAACGCGGAGAAAGAAAAAGTGATTTTTTTTTAAAAATAAAATTTAAAAAATTGAGTGTAGATTTTACTATTTGGAATTTATTCTTTTAATTGAACTTGAAAATAAACATGTTAGAAAATAAATTACTGATAGATCTTCAATTCCAATCAACATTTATTGGAAGGAGGCTTTTATTGGAAGGAGGCGTTTATTAGTGGGAGGTTTTTTTTTTCTTGGAGGGAGACGTTTATAATCAGTTAAGGGAAGCGTTTATTTGAGGCGTTTATTAGAGAATATGGTATTGAAATATATTTATAATATTTTCTTGCAGTATGTGATCATACGATTACATATACACAGGGGTATATTGCTTCTCCACGATGGCCAGCTTTTTATCCTTCTAATGCCGTCTGCACATGGAAAATAGATCTTCCTGCAGGTCGACGTATAAGCATTCGTTTTACTGATTTTGACTTGGAAGACCATACTAATTGTAATTATGATTATTTGGAAGTAAGAAATGGACTTACATCGTCTTCTCCTCGCGTGAGTATTTTAAGTCAGCAATTGATTTCAACAAATTGACAACTGTTTAATTAAATTTTGAAACTTTAATTGTTTTTTAGCAATGAGTAAATAATATTTTAGGCTGCCAATGTAATGTATTTTTTTGTTTTACTTTAAATACGTTCTATTTTGAGGCTTTTTGGGTGCCATTGAATTTGACCAGATGTACCAGAATTCTACAAGAGAATTCATCAACACAAATTTTATCTAAGGTTTAAGGTGAAAAACTATGAAATAGGTGATAGATATACTTTTTATGATCCTTTATGAAAAACATTTTTAGGTAGCATTCATTCAATGAAACTTTCGTCATACAAAAAATTTCTCAATTTTTTTTATTTTTAACATTAAACTTTCAGGCTTTTGCTGCAAAAAATCTGATTTTTTCTGGTTATGTTATTGCCTAACTAGCAATTGTTTGCTCGATTTTTAAAATTTTGGCTACCATTTTTGGCAAGGTCGTGCAATACATATACGTGGACATAAGTGTTATTTCAATCATTTCTTTTTTAGATTGGCAAATATTGTGGCTCTTCAGCACCAGCAGCATTTGGCTCATCTTCTAATTCTTTGTATATCAGATTTGTTTCTGACTATTCTACAAATGGAAGGGGATTTAGATTGTATTTCGATGGAGGCCCGTCATCAGGTTAGCTAAATAAAATGTTTATTAACGATACAACTAAAGATCGGACCGAGAGACCGAGTAACTTTTCCAAATGAGTAATTTGTAATCGAATGCAATAATCGAATGCAGCAATCGAATGCAGTAATCCAAACAGTAATTGAATGCATAATTTATCTCAGAAATCTAAGTTCTAATGTTTTAATCTTCTTTTACGTGTTTAAATTTAATAATTGTTTTTTGCAATGGCGTATTATTTTTGTATTTGTCACCAAATTATGAATGTTTGTTGTTTTTCTATATACAAAGCAATTTTAATTTCAAGCATTGGACAGATAAACGTGATTGCAGACAACTGGATGATACGCCAAACTCAACGTTTGCCCTTCAAGAGGTCGTTTTGTATGCTATTTGAGATTTTAGTCTCACGGATTTCAAGCTACAGCCTTGCAAACAGGGATAGGGTGCCCGGTATATATACATATAAAGGTATCGGTGGAACATCTGCTGGAATGTTCTGTATTCACGAAAACCTTCCAAAATGAAATAATATGCAGAGAAACAAACCTAAAAATTCAAATACTTAAAATACGGAGAACTAATTTGTTTGCTCAACTAAATACCTATTGCTACTTCCTTACTTCACTTTAAGCCCACCAACTGCTACCAAACGGAGATACGATTAATTATAATTATTATTATTATTATTATTATATGTAATGGAAAGGCTCTCATTCATATAAAGAAAATTATGGATTGAGATTATTCTACTTGACAGTGATTTGTAACATCACTGGTAGTGATTTGATTACACCTCCACAGCTTGGTAATGATTTGATTACATAACGTTTTATTAATACATTCATTCACTGCAATGCTCTCGTTTAGCGGACAAAGTTTTCGTCTTAATATTTGCGGAGGTCAAAACTCATTGCTTCTTTTTTTATAATTTCACAGGCTGCGGAGGCTATTCTACAGCAACAGCCACCAAACAATACATTACGTCACCAAACTACCCAAGTAATTATCCAAATAGCAAAACTTGCACATGGGTCATAACCGCTACCGCTGGCCATGCAATCCAATTGAATGTCACAGATTTTGCCCTTGAATACGGATTCGGTACTTGCAATTCTGATTACCTTGAGTTGAGAGACGGAGCAACATCCGCTGCGAAATATATAGGGAGGTATTGTGGCGTGAGATCATCTTTTATTGTGCATACTTTAAGCAGTTCTATGTACATAAAATTTGTCAGTGATTCGTCTATTGTCAGAAAAGGATTTAGAGCGAGTTATGAAATGGGTAAGTCATAAAAATATTTTTTTATTTTTAAATTTTCAGGCATTAAAGCTTGCAGGCCTGGTAACATTAAGGAATTGGAGCTGTCAGGTCTATTTAAATTAACTTCAACTTTATACATGGGATTTAATCAACTGAGATACAATATATTATGAGAACAAATTTAACCCTTTTTGACCCAAGTAAAGCATAACTTAGCCATCTCGAGCCCTTAAATAAAAGTGAAAAATTACATTGCATTTGGTATTGAGACTCAACAGCCCTAATGATATGTTGGAGCTAGAGCCCACAACAATGTTTATGCAAGAAAGATACCAGAAGTAATCTTACATTAAAATGTTAGAATAGAATATCAAACTTTTGTCAAACTCAAACCGTCAGGTTTTCTTGTTTTTTTTAAACTAAGTTTTGTTTGGTGTTTCAAATTCCTCATAGCGTTTTTCATTTACCCATTTTACAAATGCATTAAAAAATTTGTCAAAGTGGGAATTTATTGGTCTCTGTTTTTTCTTCAGAAGAAAGTGGTAGAACTAAAGTCTCATCAACCTCATGACTTATTTGATGTTAAAAAAATAGCATGTTTTGCATTCAAAAGAGAAACCGATTTACTTCAAATAAAGTATGGCATTAGTTAATTCCATAAAATGTCAAAAGTTTCTTGATCGTTATCTAAATGTTGACTGTCAATAAAATGTTGTCACTAAATTTGCTTATGATGATTTTTGAAAGAAGCTTATCAGGTTATCAGATGAGTCTTTATGTTTCATAGCAAAGCGTATATTTGTACATGTATGCATTACAAGAAACTTTCACGTGTGGGAAAAACCGTGAAATGTTTGGAATTGACTTAAATCAATGCGGTTCAATCAAATCAAGAGATATCAGAGGAATACACTTTTTGAGAAAAAGAAGCCGTGATATTTCGGGAATTTAACGTTTTGTGGAGAAAATCTTCACCGATGACCTTTTCCAATTTCCTTCACCGATGACTTTTTCCAAAATCTTCACCGATGACCGCGAATTTCCATTAGAAAAATACGAAAACCGCGAGAGTTTCTTCCTGCGAAAGTTTCTTCTCTTAAAGTACCTTTTTTCCTACAGTATGCGGAGGTACTTTGACAGCTACAACAGGAATAATCACACCACCAAATTCAGGTGGCCAATATCTTTCAAACAAAAATTGTACATGGGAAATTACTGTTACAAGTGGTACAACGATCAAAATTACATTTGCACGATTTAATTTGGAGGGTGGTTCTGATTGTTTGAATGATTATGTGTTAATTAGAAATGGCCTAGCTGTTGACTCACCTGTTCTTGGTCGTTTCTGTGGCAACAATATTCCTGCTGAAATAACCACAACAAACAACAAGGCTTCAATTCAATTTGTTTCTAATTCTGCTGTGCAAGGAAGTGGATTTTTGCTTAATTATACACAACATGTGCAAGGTGAGGGACAACTTTTAGTTTTCTTGGCTTTCTAAGATTCAACAATCGCTGACTGATTATGTCCTACAAACAGATATTGCATGTGGTTTTTTCTACTATTAACATGCATTCACTTGACCTGCTCCAAGTCTATTTCGTGCCAAATCACAAATTTATATTTCTTACTCGATGTATCGAGGGAATACTTTCCATAGCATTCCCTCGATATAGCTGTCCCTCGATATATTGAGTAAGAAATATAAATTTATGATTTGGCACGAAATAGACTTGGGGCATTCACCGTCTTTAATTCTTTTTTATTTGAAAGGATGCGGTGGAAGGTTAAGTATAACAGACCCGTTAGTGACCGGAAATCTCTCATCTCCAAACTACCCATCACGTTATCCTGTTAATATTGAATGTGTTTGGATCCTTACTGTACCCGCTGGAGATTCCATCGAATTTAATTTCGTTGATATGGATATCGAATCTGGATATGGTTGTGTGTATGATTATGTCGAACTAAGAGACGGAGGGTCTCTATCTAGTAGTTCGCTGGGCAGATTCTGTGGTGGTAGTAATCCATCTCCGAGTCGCTTCATGTCATCAGGGAATCAGCTGCACATAAAAATAAGGTCTGATAATTCTGTTACTGGTCGTGGCTTTACTGCTTCGTGGAAAATAGGTAAGTCAATGTTATTTTTTTTTTTTGGGGGGGGGGGGGTGACGTTCAAATTTTAAACGAATTCATATCTCGAAAGTGAAATGGGTGTCAATATACTCTGTTTTTGAGCAAATTCAATTTAAATTTTAAATATTAATTAAAGGTTTTAGAAAATCTTTTCGGGATTGAATTTCATATATTTTATTTCAGAAATGGGTGTCACTATACTCAAGATAATTTTGAGCAAATTCAATTTAAATTTTAAACGTTGATATGATGTTTCAGAAAATCTTTTTGGGTATAAATTTCATAAATTTTATCATGAATATTTGAAAAATGTTTTCAACTGGATGACTGTGGGAGTGTTGCTTACTTTATGCGTAGCTGCTAATGCTTACTTTTATGTAAGCTGCTAATCAAAAGTTTGCTGATCAAAAATCTGTCTTTATGCTTTGAAAGAATTTTAACAGAATGCGTTAATAGTAACAGAGCCAAATTTGGCACGTGATAGGTCGTTAATTTATTGATATGATATTTTAAGATAATAACCTACTACCCTACTGTCAGGGCCGCAAATCTAGTAGTCAATTTGATTGGTCAAGAGCGTTGGAAACTGACGTCAGAGTGGGCATTATTTCTCAGTTTCAGATCGCTGGATCGCTATGGGAAACTCAGAACTCAGGTTCGAACACGAATTGCCTTCGGAAAAAGTTGCTATACGTTTAATGTTTAACATATATAATATTTAATTTTATATTTAAAATATATTATTAAATAAACAGGTTGTGGACAAACTCTCACGGCGCCTTCGGGAATAATGAAATCTCCTGGATTTCCAGCATCATATAGAAATAATCAGGATTGTATTTACACTATCAGTATTCCAGAGCAAAAGAGAATACAAGTTAATTTCAACGTTTTCAGTGTTGCATCATCGCCCCCCTCATGTTCTAATGATTATTTGATGGTATGTTTTCACCCATTTATGTGTGTTTTATTATTTTTAATGCATTCACCATATATTTATAATATTTTCAGTAATTGTTAATCAGAATTTGAGGAAATTTCCTACAATAAATATTCGTACGTATGTGCTCTGGGGCTCCGAGTAATAAGGGGTAGAAATAGTAGCGAGGTAGGAAAAATCTTGAAAACTTTATAGTTGGGGGATTGGAATAATAAGGGGTTGGACAATCTTTGAATTGATCTGATGGATTGGTCTCTTTGCGATATGAAAAACACATATTGTAATCTGGACTTGGATATTTTACTTCAAATGACAAATATCCATAATTGTTAGTAAGGAATCACAGAGGCACTAATAAGAAATAGGAAACTAGACAAATACCCGAAAAAGAATAGTAGATGGGGAGAGGGTTCTGATAACGAAGGGGGCTGGAAAAAGTTGAAAAATTAATAGTAGAGGGAGGACTATTATTCGGATCCCAGAGTAGGAAGCAACGTATTCAAGGAAAGCATTTCATAGCATTGGTAACAAGGACAGATTTGGTAACAATAGTTAAATTGACACGCCAATTTCATAGCGATTTGCCATTCATGACAAAGCGAATTCTCTCAAGTAGAAATTCAAAATATGGTTTTGTTTGTTTTGGTGAATATACGAAAGTATTCCTCCTTTTGTTTTTGCAATCACCCCCATTGTCTTTGTCTCTGGCGCTTGCGCACAACTGTTAATTTCATCCCACCTGCCAGCCGGTTTTGTGTTTTTATGGGAAAATTTCATCCCACCTAGGTGAGATCCAGCAAGCTGAGAGCTGGATCTCACTTGAGTGGGATAAAATGTTTCCCATATAAACACAATATGAAAATTGTATAGGTTTGTATAGAAAGGCCGGATCTCACCTTTCAGTTGATGGGCTGGAAGGTGGGATGATTTCGTCCATATAAACAGACCCTAACTGTTTGAATTTATGAAAAGACACTCACAACTTACGAATAAACAGAATTTAATGACAGACACGTATAATAACTTATATAAACATATAATTATATAAAAAAAAACATATTTACAAAGGAAAGAATTTTTGCATTTCATAGATATATGATAGCCAAAAAGCAAATGGAACATTAATTGGTAAATATTGTGGATCAACGATTCCATTACCTTTTACGACAAGTGGAAGATATTTGTACATGAGATTCAAGACAGATAGCACTGGTGTTGGAAATGGTTTTAGAGCTAATTATCAAACTGTTGGCGTTGGTAAGAACATTTATTTGCAAATAGTTTTTTATTATACGATTTTTAATATAATATTTGACGACACTAGTCAATTTGTTCTGTCTGTTTTTCATCACTTTCTGTAAATTTGGTACTTTCTGCGTTAGACTGGTCATGTTGATCATGTCGAGCATGTCGATCGCTGATCATGGTCTCACAATTGCTAAATAGACACTGATCATGTCTATCATTGGGGTCATGTTGAGCATGTCGATCGCTGACCATGGTCTCACGATTGCTAAATAGACACTGATCATGTCTATCATTGGGGTCATGTTGAGCATGTCGATCGCTGATCATGGTCTCACGATTGCTAAATAGACACTGATCATGTCTATCATTGGGTCATGTTGAGCATGTCGATCGCTGATCATGGTCTCACGATTGCTAAATAGACACTGGTCATGTCTATCATTGGGGTCATGTTATGCATGTCGATCGCTGATCATAGTCTCACAATTGCTAAATAGACACTGATCATGTCTATCATTGGGGTCATGTTGGGCATGTCGATCGCTGATCATTGTCTCACGATTGCTAAATAGACACTGATCATGTCTATCATTGGGGCCATGTTGGGCATGTCGATCGCTGATCATGGTCTCACGATTGCTAAATAGACACTGATCATGTCTATCATTTGGGCCATGTCGAGCATGTCGATCACTGATCATGGCCTCACGATTGCTAAATAGACACTGATCATGTCTATCATTGGAGTCATGTTATGCATGTCGATCGCTGATACCCATGTACTTTTCCACATGGAATTTTTTATGAAACATAACTACTCAAATATTTACTAAGTAAGTAAGTAAGTTTTATTCGCCACATAATTAAAAGTTTACAATTTAAAATTTAAACAAAAGGATAAAAATG
>JAYJMH010036077.1:0-16023 GCA_036873815.1 Phacellophora camtschatica
CAGTTTTGAGTATGCACGCAGGCTAATGGGACATAACATTAAAGATTGTTTTCTTATTTCATTGGCCTGGATAATGAAAGTTGTTAAGCCTTGAATTGGGACATAGCCTACGCGTAGCTTCAAACTGTTTCCTCGACAGTTTTGAGTATGCACGCAGGCTAATGGGACATAACATTAAAGATTGTTTTCTTATTTCATTGGCCTGGATAATGATAGTTGTTAAGCCTTGAATTGTATCTTCATTTCCACTGCTCATTATTTCGATAAATTGTAGGCCCTTTGGTAATAAATTAGCTTTAGCATTTCTGAAGCGCAGATTACACGCATTTTTGTTATAAGAAACCCGTTTGTAAGAAACTAGCTCCTAGAATTGCCAAAAATTAAGAAACTGTAGTGCTAAAAACGCTTAAAATTAGAAAATTCCATTTTTTACAAAACATTTATTTTCTCATTGAAAATTTCATTTTTTATTATCCAACTGCAGAAGTCAACTGAAACCGGATCTCCTGTGCCCCAGTCCAGCTATGCATTACTTGCTAGTCTATGAAATGTTTTACAATCATTCTCCCTATGAATTTCCTGAAGTCTAGTTTAAGAAACTTTTAGTACTAAAATTTGATGAAATTTAAAAATCCAAGTCCCAGGTCCTGAGCCAAGTTTCCTTCTTACAAAAAATGTGCATTCAGCTAAAACTAGAAGCAAGAGGACCCTGTAATTAAATTCAAACTGCTAAAATTGAGGACATACTATCTGGGGGATATACGCATACAGCTAAAGCTAGAAGTGAGAGGACCCTGTAGTTAAATCCAAGCTGCAAACGTTGAGGATATACCATCTGGGGGATATGCGCATACAGCTAAAACTAAAAGCAAGAGGACCCTGTAATTAAATTCAAACTGCAAAAGTTGAGGATATACCATCTGGGGAATATATCGGAGAAAAAATACTTTCTATTTCAACCAAAAATATTTCAACTTTGTTTTTCCATTTGCGGATAAAAATGAAAAGATAATACAGGCATTCTGCTTTTGGCGTAACATATTTTTCATTACGTAATAAACAATGAGATGATTTTTCCTTTCTTCTGTAGGCTTTTTTATTTTCTGCTGGTACATTGTTTCCATGACCGTTTCTTTGTTTCCGGTCGATCTTTTGTTCCCGGTTGCGACCATCTTTTTCCCGGTTGCGACCATTTTTTCACAACCAACTAAGAGTATTCTTTTCGCATTTTAGCCAAAAGCGACCAGTTTTGAAAAGCTATTTCAAAACTATTTACCTCTAAACCATAGACTATTTACAATCCAGTAGGTTAGTATTTTTTAATTATACAACTGTGCCATCTTTGCTTTCTCCATTATGATTACACTAGTTTTGAAAAGTGTTAATGAATGAAAAAGTACGAGCTTCGAACTCGGTCACCAAATCTCAATTTTGAAAAGGTAGAAAACGATGAATAAATACGGACAAATTATTTCATCAATCTTAGATTATCTCTTCTGAAAATATTCATAAAATGCTCGGGAACTTTCATTAGCACTCGTTGAAAATTAATTAACATTAAACGTATCTAAAAACAGCCAATAATTACATACAACTGTTGCAGAAAATTCCCGAGTTAGTGACTTTGTATTGCGGAAAAACAAGTCTCGTTTAGATGGTAGTCAATATCGTTACCAGTGATATTCCTATTAGATTCCAAAAGACGAAACCCCACGTTCTAATTGGATTCGAATTGGGAAAATTAAGTTTAAAATTGTGGACAAAAGTAGACACAGTTTTGACTTCACGTCTTTATTGCTAAATAGTCTTACTTCACGTGAAAAATGTGTGCCAAAGTTCATTCCTTTTGTCAAGTTCGTTTGGTAATCTTTCAAAAATTAGAAAAAAGAAAGATATTATTACTTGAACGGTTTTACGAAGAACCAGCATTAAATTCAAAGGTAGATTCACACTAGACTTACTATGGGTACCTTATGTTTCCTTGGTTTCCTTGTTATATCTGATAGCACTTCAGTCCACTGTGGACTCATGACATTACTAGTCAACAGGAAATCCCTGGCACCAATCAGCACGCAGTATTTCATCTTGTTGCTAAGATTTCAGAAAATATCCAATCATCATGGAGCATAGCAAAGCACAGTATCTAAGACCAGACATGGGCATGGTGAAACGTTTAAAACATCTTTTAAAATAAACGATTCCGCAATATAAAGGATACTAAAACGAAGAATAGTCTATGTCATCTAGCTTGTAATCTGCAAGAGAATATGCTCTGCTAGCTAATACAGAGTGCACGAATTTACAATGTATTAGTATTTAAAACTTCACACCTATAAACTTGAGAAAGTAACACAGTATATATTGGGACCCCATATTTTGAATATACAACAAAATACAGACAATGTAAAAGTTTAATATGTGCAAACAGTCTTCGAAGCGGAGTTTAAGCCTGGAAATAACGCAGACTTTTGTTTATCATGGATGATTGAGCTCCACGAGAGTGACTGAACATCAAAATAGGTTTCCCTGTGTGCCATGCCAGTGTGCTGTATTTTTCAACTTTATCGAATCAAAGTTATTTTACAAAAGCATGTATGGTCATAGGCTCTAGTAGTTTTAAATCATGAAATGTCTGAGATATTAAATCTTCAGGATGTGTAGTAACTAAAAGCTTGATTAAAATTTCAAATTTTCTATTTGTAAGTTTGTTTACATAATGAGATTAGCCACTGACATCGCAGCATTTCTATCCCACGATGTTTTCAAAACGTAAACAAATTCACTGATTTATGAAATACGAAATTTGCGTATGCTTCACCAATGACGTTTCTAGAGCACCCAGTTCATACACAAGTCTATATACACGTGAAGTTGGCTTCAAATAAGAGCACACGTTCTGCTTTTTCTTGCTGACATACATCTCCGCTCGCCAAACTCGTTCTCATCATTGCTCGTAACGTCCTTCCCGTTCGCTTCATGTTTCTTCTTCTTCTTTCCTTTGGCTTTGTGTTTCTTCTTATTCTCATCTCCATTTTCATTGTCACTATCACTAGACGATGAAGATGACGAACTGGATGTGTCGCGCCTTTCGTTACCATCCTTCGCCACTGGTGTTACAAATGCTACAGATTTTGTTGGGGTTGGCAGCTTGTTAGAATTTAAATCAGACACACCTAAAATTCGACGAACTTCGGCAATCTGAAATATGGAAAAATATTTTTACAATATTTTTATGAAATATTTTTACAATATTTTTATGAAATATTTTTACAATATTTTTATGAAATATCTTTACAATATTTATATCTTATCTCCCCGGTCATAAATTCATAATAAACGCAAAAATAATATAATTATGTCTCAATAAGATGTAGTGA
This sequence comes from Phacellophora camtschatica, assembly GCA_036873815.1. NCBI lineage: Eukaryota > Metazoa > Cnidaria > Scyphozoa > Semaeostomeae > Ulmaridae > Phacellophora > Phacellophora camtschatica. Next base: position 3,378 of record JAYJMH010036077.1, read on the forward strand.
AAATAATTATTCAAAAAACACAGCAATGCAAGCTAGAAAAGTAAACAACTCTTCATTCACCAATAACAAACAGGGGGAATTTTGTAAAACAAAATATTGTGATTTCAACACCTTCAACGCAGCCAAGCAAATCATAATAAACGAAATCATAAAGTTCTGCTGTCATTGTTTGGTTTGATTGAATGCTCTCAGGGTGTGAGATCTATTCTTTCAAATCGCAAAATCGCATTGTCATATTTGAAGCCCCAAACTTTTGTTTTAAAAAATTCCACCCTGTTTTCAAAGGCTTCCATTGTGGATATTTATCAAAATTTTGATTTTTGAAACAATTTGTGCACTTTTATTTCTCAAAGTTTTAGCAAGACAAAGATTTTTAGTTCATAAGGAATTTGACCGAGAAATTAAGGACAAATTGTCAAAGCTCTGATGAAAATTTATGATTTTTTAGTTCATAAGGAATTTGACAGAGAAATTGTATAAGGACAAATCGTCAAAGCTCTGATGAAAATTTTTGATTTTTTAGTTCATAAGGAATTTTACCGAGACAGTGTGTAAGGACAAAGCTCTGAAAAATTTCAAATCAACTTTAAATCTTTACATCATTATAATTTTGACGAAAATTACGGTAGTTTTTACCAAAAATTACTAAACTTTGTTTGCAGGATCTATACTGTTTCAGAAAAAAACCATTTTTGATAAATTTCTATAATGCAGCCTCAGCCAGAAAAGGTGGATTTTATCAATTTTTTGAACTTTTGAGACACGGTAATTTTTAAACGTAGTGCTGAGTTTCTTGGATTTTTGGCTGGCCCACCAGTTGTAGTTTTTCGTGAACGAAGTTTCTTATAAGAAAAAAACGTGTTGTAATCTAATAATAATCTTAGGACGAGAAAAAGAAGGCAAGGCTACTTACATACTATTAGTGAGGTTGTTTCCCTGCTATTTTAGGCCAGCTAACAAATCAGTTATCTATAATTAACGGAAAATCAACTTTTAGACACGTGACAGGCGAGGGTTTTATCTTGTCGATGACATTTTGCAATCAACAAAACTATCGAACAAACAAATAGAAAATCAATCAATCGGATTCCACATAGGAAGGGATGGCGATTTTGTCATTGCAATGACGAGGATAGCAATTTTTCATATCAGTTACAATTTTATCGGCTGCAAAATCTCATCGCAGACAAAGCAAATGACAGACAATAAAATATTACGGTATATTATCAACAATAGCAGGGAAACAAGCTAACTAAGAAATTATGTTGATTTATTGATTATAAAACATTGCAATATTTCTTGCTGTCATACGTATTAACTTAATTTGGAACAATTTAAATCAAGATAAAAGGGAACTTGACCTACCGAAACTGTACTTGCTCCACCTTTTTCACCCTTTTCACAAAGTTCCTTAATTTGTTTCTGCAAGATAATATTATCATCGTATGTAAATAAACGTTGAAGAAACCGAATTATGCTCATTGGCAAATCACACAGCGAAAATATTTTTTCAGCCATCCCCTTTATTTTGAGCACCTTTCTTAAAAGTCCCTAAGCTATTAAGCACGCCTATTTCATAACCATTCCCTTTTGAGCCCCAAAAATTAAATTACACGATTTTTCTAAAAGCAATTTATGATTTTGTGTAGTACTGAAGTTGCTTAATTTTCAGCCAAAATTTGGAACTCAAGTTTCTTAAATGGTTGCTTAGATGTTTAGTTCTGGGCTTAAATAATAATTGAAAACAGTACCGGGCCATAAACAGTCCCTTTTTGAGGCCACAGTGTCCTAACGAAAGCACGATAGCTTACTCCAGTTGCAATGTATTAAAAAATTGCTCAGTTCTATCTTATCTCAAAAGTGGGGTTGCTTATAGTCTTTCGACAAATTTGAGTACAATTGCTTATATAGCAGTTGCTTATAAAAAACGCTTAAGCCCCTTCTTTCTGTGAGAATTGCCTTCAAAATATCAAAAAATATCATTGACATGACTTTACAATGTGTGCAACTTAACTTGCATCTACTGTTTGTCAGTCAAATTTTATCACTACTTCATGTAATTGTGACCACTGTTATCTACGAAAATAAGCTAAAAGCACGAGCTGCACAACGTGAAATCCATTGTATCAGCCATATTCACAATCCAAATTAGGTTATTTGATGTAGCATTTACAGTGAAAAAACCATCTAACAACCAAAACATTTTTCTTTCAGAAAAACAAATTTCTCACCATTTTGCCTTGTAGTTTCTGCAGTTGTCTTTTCATGAGCATATTCTCAGCCATTCTCTTTGCTGCGGTTGGATCATGTATTGGCTACAATAAACAATTAACAAATATATGAATTTTATCAAATCTTATCATTCCAGCAAGCTATTTTATTGCAATGGATACTATATGTACATATTCTTCTTTAGGGATTATTTTCTGTCAGGCAAGGCACGAAAAAGTATAGGAGCATGGGAACGCTGGTCCCAGGAATATTAAGAAGTAGTCGGAAATTTTCAGGAAATATTTCAAAAATAAAATGTAAAAACTAAACTAAACTAAAACGGAAACTAAAATTTATTAAATATTTCCCTACAATCAACACACGACAAAGATTATTTATTCATTATTATTTATCCCTGTTAATTTTGGTACATTTTGAAATAAAATTTATCTTCACCAACAGTTTTAGCCATAATTCCTGTTTTTCAGTCTGTGATTTTTCATGCTGTTCACAGAAAGGTTTTGCTTACTATCTAATCTAGCGTTTTCAAGAAGAGGAAAACGTTGTCATGGCTTGTGACATCAGGGACATAAATGTTTCATGCATGAATAAATACCTTGCTTGACTGCTGTTGTCCAAGAAATCCTTTCTTCAGAATCATAGCTGCCATTATCTCTTTGGTGTTATGACCTTGCTTTGCTGCCATATTGACAGGTTTCTTTCGGTTTGGTGTCTGTTTACCCCAGAGCTGCACAATCACTGGCTTCTCAGCAAGAAAGTCCAGCACCTTGAAATGAGAACGGAGACAATGAATACATAGGAATTAGGACACATTAAAATATCGTTCCCTCGACCGTTTTACGCGAGATTATATTTTTTTGAGCCAAACAGAACGCAGAAAAGCGAGGTAGGTACCTCGGGTAGTTCCTTTTAAAATACGTAGTTCTTGAAACGAGATTGCGCATCATTGGTTGCTACAAAAAGAGGATGAAGTAGATGATGCAATTTATCCATGTTGTTACACAATTTATCAAAAACCTCCCTGTCATACAAATTTGAAAAATTTGCAAAAATTTGCAAAAATTTGCAAGTGCTGTGCTTCTTGATCCAGTTGAACCACGCTTTCTCAAACTTCCGGTAAACTCAAAATGTTCGTATATCCCTTGAGTGCTTCCAGCGTTGATTTAGCCTTGGTTATATCGAATACTCGCTATCTCAAACAAATTTGCGTTCCTCTCGGGAGTTCAAGATAACTGGGTTCAACTGTAGTTGTTAACTCTGACCGTTTTGTACATCTCTTGAGAGCTTTCATTTTTGATGGCATTGTATTGTAACTGTATTTCGAAGAGAGTTGATGCAATTTTGTACACATAACTCGAATTATGCAGCATGACAATTATCAAATATTGACAACGTATCATTTCCTCGCAAATAAAACTTATATTGAATTCATAGGCAATATGATTTCGCTATCATGATATAATTATAAAATATATAAAATGACAAATGAAAACAAACCTTCTTGGAGCATTTATCAATCGTAATTTGCTTGGTATGTTTGAATTCTGGGTTTCGTGTTCCCGATATTATTTCACTTCTGACATCTTCATATGTAAAAACATCATACTTGCAGTAGATTTCCTATTTACGAGAATTTGACAGAGTTATGGAAGGACCGCATAAATATTATATATACAATGAACCTGAATTAAATATGATACAACACGCGTGACTTTAACGTGGGATCGCAAGAGGACTAAGGAAGGACCGTATTAAATATGCCATTCACCTGCGGGAACACGCGTTACTCTTTGGTGTGATCGCAGAATAGCTTGAAAATACATTTGAGAATTTTATTTTGGGCACATACTAACTGGGGGCTTGTTTATACGAGGCTCGCTTCCATACGAACAGGCCCTGAGCTGATATTTTCTTATTGCCAAGCTAATGACAAAAACATTTTTGTGTAAATAACGTTTAATTGTTTACCCCCTGTTATTTTGCTGTCTTGAAAATATTTAAATGTGTTATTTACCCACTTCAGGTGGCATCAAAGTATGTTAAACAAAACAAAAAGAACCCATACATTACGTACATTAAATCTTTTTGGCAGTCCAACCGCGCTCTCGATGTTGATCTTGAAATCAATTCTTTTCCCTTCCTACAAACAAATTTTGGTTCAAAAGAGAACTTAATAGATGAAATATTGATAAATTGGAAAAGATGACAGAAATTGCCAGAAACTAGATAGTAGTAGAGATAAGGAAAACAAGTCATCTTTATGCATGTCAAATATTAATTGAACATTTCTTTCTAAAAAATGTGCATTTTTAGAACAAATGATGGTAATATTCGTCATATGTTTGGGGTTGCCAGTGTCATATATCTTATTTCTAGAACAAACCTGAGGGCAATAATGGTCAAGCAAATAAATTTTACTTAACGAATTCATAGCGCATCTTTAGAAATCCTTGAATTTAATTTATAGACTGGAAATGTATTATGAAATAATTTAAATATAAAATTTAATATCCAAAAATATAAGTAAAGAATGCATCTATAATCTATAAGTCATTTCTTAAGCGAATAGTATTTAAAATATTAAAGCGATAATGATGGAAATGTTCATAGAAAGATACAAAAGTTTGGGTTTATGAGATTAGGGAATGGTATCATAGAAGAGGTATGTATAAAAAGGTGTATTTACAACCATACGTAAGAAATCACAAAGTTCTTACTAGCTCATCCGGCGTTTCAATGTATGCACCATCTTCAGGAATAGGCTTTCCATTAGGATCAGACGGGATGACAGCGACCTATAATTATGATAAAAATTATGACAGTGTTGAATTTGTGTATACAATAATATTTTTCAGTAGAAGTAAATTTTTTCGCATTTTTAGGAATCCAAATGGTCAGCCAACAAAAAAAGAAATGACCATTCCAAAACAATAGTAATTACCTTAAAAAAGGTACACCGTAAAAAAGCAACTGCTACCATAAATCGTGTACTGAGCTGATTGCAATAAATAAGGTTTTAGAGAAAATACTAGAAGTGCGAACTTAGGCCAGAATATTTTTACTATTTGTTTCTGTTAATTTTGGCGCAATTTTAAATGATTTTGGAATATGTTTAAGATATCTTAAGGTAAGTTTATCTGTTAAATTACGTTGGTTCTGTACTGTAAGTTGGTTCCTTGCAATGTTAAGCTTTTAAGTAGGATTTAACTCAACTATAAAATTGAAATTACCTATAAGATTTTCCAGTAATTTGAAAATAAATACTAGCGTTGTAACCGCTAGTCTTTTCAATGAAGTTCTCATAAAAACTGAAAACAATAAAATGTGTCAACTTACATTTAAATGACCAACTTCAGCTCCTTGATAATCAACAGCGTTTAACTGTTCTCGAAGCTCAATCTACAAGAGTTGAATGATCACGATATAAAAGGATGTAAAAAGGCAAAAATGAACAGACCTTTTTGGAAAAAGAGCCTGTACTCGAGGCTATTCATGTATTTCCACTTGGAACTGTTATTCTTGCTCTTTCTATCCAAAAAGAACCAAAAGACATCGAAGTTTAAACGTTTTTGGGGCTTTTGGGAAGTTGATCAATGTTGAAAATGAAACTAGTCTAAATATAACAACTTTTAATTTCGAAAAGGTCTATCGAAAAGTTTGTTTGCAATACAATCCTAATCATTTACACTCTAAAATGTTCACAATTTCAAAGATAGGTTTAGATTTCACCAAATTTCAACTCAATATCATCAACAAAACTTGTATGGACTCTCTTGAGGGCATAAAGTCGATCACAGCCTAGTACGTTCGATTTCGACCAATCATAAGAACGAATTTAAGGTCCGAAAAGCAAAGATATTTGTTGTAAGGAGCCATTAAAAAGTTCACTGAATAGTTTTCCAGCTTTCTATAAACAAAATAAAAAACACTGTGAAAACTCAGGAAATTTCTTGCACAAGAGTTAGAAATTATGATAATTCCCTGCGAGCAATGTTCGTGCGCTCGGTTATTTTTTTGACTCCTGCTAAATCTAACATTTGAAGGAGTATGGTAGCACTACTAACCATATATGCCACGCATTTCAAATAGACTCCAGCTGTTCCAATCAAACACTCCGTTTCCGGTGATTCGCGGAACGGATCTCTTTCTGCCGGAACATCCCAAGATACTCCGTCTTCAAAATCCTCGTACATCTCCTGCATGACATATTTCCTGTTGATAAACTTCTGCCTTGTCCAAAACCACTCGTAACCGGTGTCAAGTTGCTTCACTTTGACAAATACCTGAGAAAAAGACCAATGAAATTGCATTGAATAAATCGTTAGATTGCTTGCAGAAAACTAGTGACAAAATAAAGCCATTAAAATGGTGCTAAACCACACCAGAAAGTGGTTTACCACATAATGGCAGCCGATGGTAGTAGAGTCAAACCCCTCTAACTCAAACTCGCTTCAACTTCAACTCGAACTGCTTTTTATGTCTCTTGAGAGATTTCAGTGCCGATTTATCTTCGGTTATCTTGAAAACCTGCTTTTTCAAACAAACCGTATTTCCCCTGAAGAGTTTTAATTTCCCTTGAGGTAGCTGGGTTCAACTGTAATTATTAACTCGAACTGTTTTGAATATCCTTTGAGAGATTTTCGTATTAATTTAGGTTCATGGTTATCTCAAAAACGTGAACACATTTTCATTCTTCATTTCCCTTGACAGTTTAAGATAGCGGGGTTGCACTGAAATAATAGTAATTATGACTCTTGCCCCTAAAACCAGTTTTTAACCTTTTCTGCACGGATTTATTGTAAATAAACAGGCAAATTATATTATGAACGTAATGATCCGAATAACTACAGTGAACCTTATTATTTCATCTATTTCCTGTAGAATTTGTCACATAGAATTATATGTCCGTTTTTCGAAAGCAGGAAAAGTAGCACACAAAACCAAACCAACTCAAGAGATGCTGTTGTCTTAAAATTAAATTTATGTGAAATTCTGTGTATGCATTAACCCCCTAAAAATATGACGTTTTATGAAATTTATAATGGGCTGTATGGCCTTTCCAGGGGGTGAAAGAGTCCGCACTTACCTCTTTGTTTCCTGATTGTTTCCCTCTTGCTTGAGCTGTAAGTACCACCAATTCAAATTCAACCTAAAATTAAAATGTGGCTGTCAGAAAATAACACTCATAATCGTTAAAAGTGGTAATGAACACAGTAAAACTTCCAAAGGTTTTCTCTTGGATTCTCCATTGCCGATTTGAGGCGATCAAGGGTAATCAAAGATATTTAAGAAGTAGTATTTCATTCATAAATTATCTTCAATAAATACAACTATAAATAAACGTTTAAACGTATTGGGTATCACCCCTCACTCGCAGAAACAGGTGGTGTTCAGGCGTAATCCTGAGTATTTCTAATGTACTTAAACATACCATTCCCTGTAGAATTTGAAGCACCCTTTGTGGGTACTCTCTAAAATACCATGTTGCGGCTGAAATTCCCTTAGAAGGGTAGCCTTAGAAGTTGTCTCACAAAGGTAGTCTCAGAAGTTGTTGTAGGAGGGTAGTTTATAGTACTCTTTAACTGAAGTACTCTGGACTCTGGGGTACCCTTAGGAGTATTAAATATGCGCTAGCATGAAGCACCCTTGGAGGTACTATGTGGTACCATTTTATATGAGTGTTCTTAAGTTGTTAAGTACTGATTAAGATCTTTGATGTCCTACAAGATTCAAATACTACTGCAACTTGAATTTACCTTCTTATCAAGTTCCTGGCTGATGTCATTGGCCTGTATAATGTGAGGAAGTAAGTCAGCTTGGTCTTCTTGAATAAGCAAGTCCTCTGCATGGAAAAATGAAGCATTAATAAAAAACATTCGTAGCAATTGTGGTGTTTAAACAAATAAATATTCTGAAATATTTTGCATAGGTTCTTGCAAATAGATTCCGGCTAAAGAGTTTCAGTCCGTATCAGAGGTTTTAATTTTGCTTAGCTTTTTCGAAAGTTTATCAACTGGTTTTTCTTCTTTATTGTGGTGATGTAAAAACCAAATAAGAATTAATTTGGCAAAGGTAGAATAGAAAAAAGAAATATTTATTAGATGTGAATAATTTGTAAAATACCAGAAGTTAGATCAGAGGTTAGGGACAAGAAATATTGAATCTGTGTTCCCTGTATTTCAAACAAAAACGTAAACGTTTATTATGCCATATGATAGGTTTAAATATGGTATATATAAGTTAGATATGACATATCAGTACAACAGGCCTAATTGAAAATATTATGTGCCTACGAGCAAATGAGTGAGAAAAATGTGCGTGCAATTAAGGGCTTATGGGTAAAATAAATGTGCCTGCAACTGAGGCCTGATGGACAAGCATTTTATGAAATTACAACGTTTATGAATAATCTACATCACATATACCACTTGTTTGTTCTTTCTTCTTCATTGAGAATCCAGCGTTTTTCGCAATTTCCTCTTGGGCATCTTCGTATGTAACGTCAGTCAATTTTCCATCTGCTTTAAGAGCCTTTGCCTCTTCGGGATGGTGGAAGATGTAGAGATGGCTCGAGCCAAACATGATCCTTGAAAGTACGGAATACGTTTATACAAGACTTACATTTTTAAGCATTTTAAAAAGTCGTGACATAGATTGGAAAGAAACTATGAACTCCTCAAAGGTTTTACTATGGTGGATAATGATATGAAGTTAGAAAGGAGCTGATTGTAATATTCAACGAGGTACATTAGACATTATTTTGCAGGTTTAACATGTGACAGTATAAATTGCCAAATACGCGCAAACCGAAACCATTTCCAAGGAATATTTCTAAAGAAAATACTCCTTCTACCAACAGGGGAAAATTTGTAAAACAAACGATTGCGGTTTTGAATATGACAATCCGATTTGCGAATTTAAGAACAGATTTCACACTCTGAGTGCACTCAACGAAATCTAAATAAACAAAGACAGCTAAACTTTATGATTTCGTTTATTATAATTGAAGGTGTTGAAACCCATTATTTACATGCTTGGCTTTCTTAAAGGTGTTGAAACCCATTATTTACCGTGATAAGTCATAACATGTTTGAAACTGCAATCTTTTATTTAACAAAATTCTCCCTTGTTCCTTCTACCTATTTTTTTTTGAAAAACTTCTTGCTGCTAAAATAGCCTAGGGGCGAGGTTACAAGAGTGATAATTAGTAGTTGGCATTTTATTTTCAAGATAGAGAATTATTATCATAAACAACAAATAATTTGAATAATTATCTATACCTGTCATTATGATGCAATTCATTTTCTCCAGCAACTGGCTCTCCGTTAACCAAAACTTTTGCACCATCGCCAACAGAAATGACACATTTCCCTTCTTTTAACTTGAACAGTGCATGCTCACTTTTTATGCTGAAGCAAATAGAATAAATTTAATAGATACTAAGTATATATGATAGTAAATAAACGATCTGCGGTTAGGGGGCAAGAAAGAATAGGCAGCATATAACACCTCCGTTATTCTTATGCGTTTTCCTCTGTATAAACATAAGGGCCTTGCAGTTTTTCGTTACGGCGTTATTTCCGTACGACGGCAACGTACAAAAGCATGTGGGCGTCTTATACAGTCACTTTTTTCTTTCTATAAAACTACGAAATATGAGGTTGATGGTTTCTTAATATCAGTCTTGCACTGCTGAAAGTTTCTTAACTTGTTGACGTTCTCAGCATGGGTGTTCGGAAACATGGTATTTATGTAGGCCAAGCACAAATCCAACAAACGTGTGTACTAAGTCGGTTTTTACTTGCATGAAATGAAACTTTACCTTCATGTTTAGCTGAAAATTATCCTGTTTTTCTTGCGTTGTGACTGTATTTTGCACGCGACGCGATTTCATTCGACGCGATTCGATCAATCAATCAAACCAAAGGCTATTTGCCTCAAATGTCATAATCCTATTAGGCAGTCTTGCAATGAGTCCGTGTTAGAGCGAAGCGTTCAATGGAATTTTATTCTCTCACAATAACAAGCGACAACAAGAAACCATTATATTGTAATATCATTCTAAGTTGCGTTCAAAATAAAAACACTTACTTGAGCCCCACAAGTGGAATATCAGGAGGTGGCTCTTGCTTAGCTTTTCCAACTTTGTTTTCACCTAAAAAGCAATAACCGTTTTGACATCCAATAAACATTTAAAGTGTCATTATCGAAGGAACTTTCTTCGATAACTATTTTGGTTTTTTCCACAAAACATTTCGCTTTGCTATGACATGACAAATCAAACGCAAACGATCATTGAACAAAGTTAGTGGAAAAATTATATGAGTTATTCTCTAGGCCTGTTATTTAAAAAGTATGTTTGTAGGTATATTTCGATAATATATCCATCGATGATATGTTCCTGAGGGTCACGAGAGGTTCACAATTAGCTACTTTTAAAATGAAATAAATAGACCTATACTCGGGTAAGGTTTGTTTACACCCAATTCTTGATAAAATATCTTTTGATTTTTGTAACATATTTTATGCAATGAAAACTCGTGCTTTTAATGCAGGAAGGAGAAGAATAGTAAGAGTTCCCAAGGGTTGGTCACATGACTTGAATTGAGTGTGTTGAATAGCTTTATTACGATAAAAACTCTTAGTATAAAAAGTTTGCTATAAACCCAGCTTATTAATAGTCAAACTGCCTCGATTAAAATTTATTTGATATTGAAACTCAATATTAGCAGGTAGTAAATTCAGTCGTTCATACAATTTAAGAGAATTGGGTTTGAACTAGTGAGCACAAACATTTCAGCATGTAACATTTGAATACAAGCTTCAAGTGACATGACATGAAATGTAATTCGCTTACCTTCTTTGAGGAGATGTGCAATCATGCCGGACAGTATTGGGTCAGGATTTAGATTGTATATATGTGGTGTTGACATTTTATCCTCAGCCTTCTTTCTCTCTGCCTCATCTTTCTCCTGAAAGTTTAATCATTGCAACAGCCATTAGTTATGGAAACTTTGATCTTTTCTAAAATTTCAATCTTGAAAATTTCGAATGAGTTTCTCAAGTTTAGAACAAAGAAACAAAACACATTCATCAAAAGACCCAAACGGAAAGCGCATAAGCACATGGGACAAGAATTTGTCAACATCTGTATGGACGCAACAATAATTCCATGAAGTAACCATGGGCGCAACTACAGGGGGTCTGCTTTTGCCAATTTTTTTTGGAAGCATATCTGCTATGATTTTGGAGGTTATGCAGCAACCAAGGACATGCTATGCATCTTAACCAACTACAGACGATACAGTGCCTTTCGCCTATAATGGGACCACTGACATCTCAACAGCCCAGCACATGAGTAACTATAATAAATTGAAGACCTGGCACATCATCCTGTAATTTTAGTCTCATTCAATGTTGCTGAAAGTTTTTAGCTTTTTCATGATCTCATTCAGTACCAATTTTATATAACCTGGTTTCTTAGAAAAAAGAAAATGTATTCTAGTATATTATCGTCATTTAAGATACGTTATTCATACTTTGTTTTGTTGTTCAGCTTCCGCTAAGCGATCTGCCCATTGCTTCTCCATCTCTCCCATTGCTTTTGCGTTCTCAGCCATCTACGAAATAAAATATACGTTTCAAGTGAATACCACTGTTTGGTCCCAAATCCGGAGAACCCAGGAAATATTTGAATTAACTGAAAGAATGAAAGAAGGAATGTTTCTTACAAACTTACAAACTCCCACCCTTCTCAAAGATATCTATAAAGTGTGTTTTAGGTCAGGTACTCAATACCTGCATCCCTTTTTTGTACTTTAATTTGACCCATATCTCAGCCTGGCGTTTCTTTTTTGCTATTATCAATTTTTTACATTTAAAAGCTTCTTATTTAAAAAGAAACTAATTTTATTCTATACAATAAAAATCGTGATATCTACACCAAAAATATACGATAATTTAACTATTATTTCACAATTATGAGGTCCCTCTGCGTCTGCAAGCATTACAGTTGCAGTAAGGTTTCTTCTAAAGGTTGTTTTTATAAAAATAAAGGGTGCACTTTTAGTTTGCAAACTAACTGATGAATGAAACACAAAATTATCCCATGCTTTCTAAACCCAATTATCGATCCTTACCCTTGCTTGAAGCTCTTCTTCCACTCTTTTCTTTACTTCTAAAATTCGAAAGACAAAACATTTTAGATTCCAAAAACGAAGCACCTGCTGCAGAGCCAACGCAGAAGATTTCTCTAAGCACATGTGTATTACGTGGAGTGTAGTAGACGATACGGGGTGTAATATATCCTGCATAGAACACTGAAATATACTAATTTTGGCGAGAAAAAGAACGAGATCAATACTCCATCAGTGACGGGTTTAAGTAGGAGGGGGGGGGGGGGGGGGGGGGGGGG
>JAYJMH010036088.1:0-16021 GCA_036873815.1 Phacellophora camtschatica
CAGTCCCGCATGGTCTTGCCGCGATGCCGATTGAAATACTAGGCCCACCTTTTGTTTGCTACGATACGAACGAAACTGTCCACAAGATGCCGTCTTTGGACTCACTCAGGTATTTATAGCTCAAATAAATTCACAAGGGTCACATAGTTTATTACCAAACCTATAAATATGTGTTGCCGATTTCCTATATAAAATTTAGACGCCCGTTCCAAAAACTTGATGTTTTTCATTTCAGAAGACGGTCGGTCGGACGACACTAACCCAACAACCAGACGGTCGCCTAATGTAAAAATAGTTGATCAAAACGGTAGGCTAGTTCACTCTCATTGCAAGATTGCAAATAATTAATTTCGATGTTGTAATGTAAGTAATTTAGGAAATTGCATTGGTTATTTTTTAAGTAATTTAACTTGTAACTCGCGCCTGTGAAGGAGGAGTAGAATATTATTAACAGTGATCTAAAACTAAACTAAATCGTGGATTGTTCAATTCATGTTGACATGGACATCTGCAAATCTTTTATTATTTTCCAGTTAAAGTGGACTGTGCATATGAAATTATTGTCTTGCACGTCAAAATTTATTCAGTATTTTTTATTCCTGAAAAATGTGTTTGACAGTAGTCATAAGAAAAAAGGCTATGGTCTGACAAAGAAAAAACTATTCTATAAGGTGCTAGGGGGCTCAATAGTAGTTCAATCTCGTTGATCTTTTGAGTGAAAACTTTAAGTTTCCAAGAACCAAAAATTAAGACTTTAATTTTTAATAAAGGCAAAACATTGAGCGAGTGAACGAGTATTTATTTAAACATTAAACGTTATTGCCGTGGTATATAATAGCAACTACACTTCACATGTTTCTCGACAACGCTTCTAAGAAATAAAATTCAAAACGAGACGACCCCCATCCCAATTACAAATCCCTTTAAAAATTTTGTTTCTAAATCAACCGAGTCAATTTGAACGTACCGTACCTCAATTTTCGGTATTAAAGAAGCATATTTTTCTGGAACTGTGTCTGAGAATCCAAGAATTTCATATTTCGTCAAACCAGCATCTTGTCTCTCACGTGGTAGCACGTCTATGTAAGGCCTACCAGGTTAGACAGAATTTCAGTTGTTTTGTTCTTTATCGTTTCAATGTGCGTGTACCGTTGTTAAATAATTAACAAGAAAAACAGGCTCGTCATTATTGTTTTCTCGCTTCTTTCAATTGATACGAAATCTTCTATCATTGATCAAGAGAAGCATTTAATATGATTGAAAAGCTTTTTGGCGTCAAGGCAACATGAAATTTTACAGGAAATTTAACAACAAGGAAGGTCAACTTGCCAGGAACGTCAACAAGGAAGGAAATGAAATGGAAATAATAAATGCGTAATAAATGGCATAGCCTATTAATCAGACCATAGCATAGCCTATAAAGAAAAACCTTGGGACCGTCGGATTAGGAATATAGGACCTCACTTATTGATTTGTTGATGTTTGGCTTTTAGATTTAGAATTTATTTAAATATTGTAAAGGAGATTCATTTGTTAAAAACTTAAATCATTTTAACTTCAGTAAATTTTCGTAAGATTTGTTCCCTTAATAAAAGCTTAATTACCTCGCTTGAACTTGTCTCCGAGTAAAATTGAGTACATTAGTAATGAATGATGTGATTTGTTTTTCTGCATAAAGAATTCGACGGTTTCTCAAAGGTATTGAGGTTGAGATTGAGAGATCTAAACTCTTGTTTCCATCAAACGTCTGATGTATTATGTTTTTTTAATAACTGTTAATTTCTATTCGTCTGGAAAGGGTGACAGTGGGTCCTTGGTACCAGTACCACGTGGTCTAGAACCAGGTTCCGCCTAAATTTAGAGCAGTGATACCAGGTTCCACCTACATTTTAGGCAGTGGTACCAGGGAATCATGGTATTCTCGAAAGATGATAACCAATAAAAAATTTACAGGTTACTTTGAAATATGAGGAATTCCCAAAAGAGGAGTGGAAAACAGGTACAGAAACAGAAACCACGGTACCATTACTCTGTCACCCCCCTCTCTGGATGTATGGATGCATATATTGAAGTACAAGTAAATGTAGTCAGATATGGAATAGTATACCGCAAAGTACAAAATCAGAAAACAACATGAACATATTAGCATGTACTTGTAGAATATGTACTCCCTTCATAAAGAACTTAGGGTATATTTAATCAGTATATTGTAACTATATACTCGTCTAGTCTTGTATCATCGTATATTATATTTTATTATATCATTGTTACTATGTAAGTAATAGTAAATAGTTGGTATGAATTAGCAGTAGTTGCTACAAATAAATATGTAACCAACTGAAAATGAAGTGAATAAAAAAAAAAAAAACGAATAATCTGATGAAAAGCAGCCCCAAAGAACTCTGATGAAAAGCAACCTCAAAGATGAAAAGATGAATTTTGACGAAAAGAAACCCCAAAGAAAATTGTTCAATCATTCGTATTATAAAAAATATTTAACCTGTTTTACTCCCCTATTGCATTTTAGGTAGAGTAACTGCTCCGAAATTGAGACAGTAGAAACCCGGCAGCCCCGCAAACGTCCCCAGGATGGTTGAGATCACGAAATAACTATAAAACTGGAATAATTGTCACATTTACAAATTATTCCACTAATTTTTATAATTGAAAAGTTAATTTTTCAAAAAAGTGATCAAAAATTCCAACCCCAAGGTTCTTATAAATGGTTTTTTCATGTGGCTTTCTACTGTATAGTTATTATTATGAGACCATGTATAATGATGATAACATAAAATGGTGCCATATTTATTGTTAAATTGTTCTTTTCAGGTTCTTTGCAATAACCGAAAAATTTCTGGAACTGAATCTTGATGAATGTGATGTGTTTTCATTTTTGGAAGGATGTGTTAATCTTTTTAACGAACGGTAGGCATATGTCTTGTCTATGTTTTGTTACTTTCTATTGATATATTTTGAGTTTTGTTACATATCAAATTTGTTATAAAGCTATTTGGCAAAATCCTGCCACATTTTTTCATTATCATTATCCGAATTTCAGAGAAAATTGATTTGGCCGTGAATTTTTTGTGTGCGTTTTTCTTTAAGGCAGCGTATTTATACATTTTCACTTTCAATTTTTTAAGGCGGGTAACTCTTTAGCCAGATGTTGGCTTTCAAGGGGCTCGCCAAGGGGAATTATCTGTTAGACGGACATACCATAAAACGTACAGCCGACACTTCGTTAACACGGTCACTAACGTTTTTTAAATTATCTCTATAAAACGGACACTTTATTAATACGGAACCTTATTTGTGCACGAATATTGTCCGCTTTACTTTAATGAGATTTACTTTGATGAGTAGAGTAACAATATAATTGTTGAGTTGGTATGAATGTGCTTTTATAGGTATCATTTAACCACCAATTTCAAATGAAACAATTATAAAAACTACAGGATAGGGGAAGAAATTGGGGCGATATTAATCGGTATTAAAAGCATTGACTATTGTTGAGTCACGTTAAATAGCGAATTTTTTTGGGCGGGGGATGGGGGTAGGCAAAATTCCACGTGATCACTGATAGGTGGGTTTTAATTCATAGACAATTGATTTTATTTTTTCTACATGCGATATCGAGTTAGTGCAGCACAGAGTCATCATGACACAGCAATTTTAACAATTTATGTATGCCCTGTATACATTTTACGCCACTCAATGCATCTAATGCAATATATTTCCCAACAGTAATCTACTTTCGTGTCCCTAATTGCCGGGGGTGTTAAAATTAATGGATGGGGTTATTTTGCCGAAATTTGAAAGCGAATATTATAGTAGGAAATTATAGTAATAGGAATATTAGTATGAATAAATAATGGGAAATTTGAGTAATGATGAGACTAATAAGAGTGGTTTACAACCAACAGAGTGCTGAAATAAGTAACCTGAGACGGAAAGCAAAAAGGTTTATGTACTCAATCAAAGAAAATTCGATAAAATCAATCAGAAGCGAGGGTCTCTGAACAAGTGTGGGCGGTTGGAAAATTCTGGCAAATTTTATAAACAGAGGAAGGTGTAATTAAGGACTGGACTCGAGAGTATATCTGTTCTTACATGAAATGCAAATAACTCATGCGTTCAGGTTTCATAGATGATTGAAATAAATTCAAATCGCCCACTTACAACTATTATCAAATGAAGCTTAATTGAACACGAACCGTTAGTGAACCACAAGTGAACTTTGATAAATCACATATCCATTGATTTGCTTCCTTCGTGACGTCAATGTTTTACGTAACTCCTTGCTCAATCCATACTCAATCGCAAAGATATTTACTTTTCTGGCATTTGTGTAATAACGGTTTGCGGTTGTTGACAAGATCTGGAAGTTTGTTTTGTGAAGGAAAGGCATGGGTGTCAAGAGCCATGTAGCAAATTCTAAGCATGGGAAAACTGGCAGATCATCTTGTTGGAAGATGAATCATTTTCAATGGGTCCTTTACAACCAGCATGCATTGCCCACGTTTTTGGCTTGCTGTGTTGTAGCCATTTTGTGATATATGCTTGAGTTGTCTCTCAACAATTTTACAAAATGCGCAAAAAACTGTCGATAGTTGTCATGTATAGTACAGTGATGCACCATAGTTTATTTTTCAAACTTACAAAATTATTACCACGTCGAGTCATGAAATGTTTAGGCAATCGAAAACGCTACGACTTTGTGCGATCTTTCAGATTTCAGATACAATTTCACTTTAGGTCAATTTCACTTTATATTATTCCTGAACTTATTGTTCGTGGCCTATTTTTATCATAAACATTGTCGAAGTTTTCGATGCTTTTTTACATACGACTGTCAACTTTATGGCTAAAACTCTGGCCTGTTTGTATTCGATAGATTATTTTTGGAAATGTTGGCATTAAATTGATTCCATTACGGAACCAATCAAGGATAAGGAAATGGTCACATAACCAGAAAGCAGTGCTGAGATTGGAACCACTGAAGTTATCTTAATAATTTTTAAACACTGACATTAATGACTCATCTTTACTATGTTGGCTATGTTTTCTCTCAGTTTACAAGAAATACTTATTTTTTTTAGAGGAAACACACTTTGACGAGAAAACTAAGTTTAATGGCGTATATCTTCGATAGGAACATATTGAAGATTTACTTTTTTTACAACTGAAAAACTCTTTACATGTTTTTTGTATTTAATTTAAGTAAGGCACTTTCAGTTTTAAAACGTTTCCTAATAAAATTTTTTTAGAAAAAGGTGTTTTTTTATAATTGGTTTTGTTTTTTGTTTCTTGTTACATACCCCCTCAGAGTAGATTTGTATGAATCTATGAATCTATGAAATCTATGAAATATGAATCTATGAAAGTAGAAATAGTTAACATCAAATTAACATAAATTATGTTCAAAAAGAAAAACACCATTGATGAATAATTTCAATTTGAAAATCAAAATGAAATAAACATGAAATGAAGTTAATCCACTGATTTCCTGCTTACATAAATATACCCACAATTTCCGGGGTTAGACACATCCGATGATGACAGTTTCGTTTTTCCGGGTACATTTTCGTTTCAAGAGTGCCAACTTTTTCAAAATCAAAACATGGATTAAAATGTTGTTTTTGAGTGATGTGTTGCACGATACAACATTTGGCTGCCTTTCTTTGGTAGAATTAAATGCTCTAATATGTTATAACTTTGTTTTTCCTGCTTGAACTAAAAAAATTGTTCATGGAAATAGCGTTTCATTGTGAAAAATGTTGTCAACAACGATTTGAGTAAACTTGAAGAGGAGATTTTGCCACATGGCCTTAAACCGGAACGAATGTGATGTCTTCATACAAACCCTAAATTCAAAGAATTGGGCTTGGCCCTCTTGAGGTCACATGCCTGCGGTGAAAAACAACAGATCGATTGTTAAGAAATACCAAACTTGGCTTCTTTTTTTGTTAAAAACAAAAGGGAGATGTCCCTGTTTTTCCTTCTCTATTATATTTCTCAGACGGGTAATGGCGCATTGACGTCAGAGCGAAAGTCTCATGACTTACGTAAATAATTTCATTTTGTTTCATTGACCAATCATATCAAAGGATTTAAGCTACTTTGGTAACCACTAACCAATCAAATTACAGAATGAGAATCGATCCTAAAAATAGATGGATTACTCAGTCTTCATATACTCGAGCAAACCTCTTCTCCACCAAATTGCGTTTCATATCCGTATGAGAGTTAGTCATCAATCAGTTATTTCGTGGTCATTAGCCAAGAAGTATGTCAGATCTCACATTTTATGAGGAAAGCATATACTCAGATAGCATGTCAGAGAAAGAGGCGTATGATCGGTCAAAATTAAAACTTGATTTTGGTGGTCCAAGCAGTGCGATTTCAGCAACGAAACGAAACAGTATTTTGGCAGTGACACCGAATGGTGTTTTGCTTCAGTCGCCGGATTTAATGTTATTGAAGCTTGGATCTCCTGAACTTGAGAACTTGATCATGCAAAATAATGGACTTATTACTACGACACCAACACCGACAGATTCGAGTATTTCAGATCAAAGCACTGTCGAAGAAAGAGAACAATTTGCCGCTGGATTCGTGAGAGCGCTTCAAAAACTTCAACAAAATGGCGAACCTGCAACAATCAATACTTCCATTTCAATATCATCAATTTCAAACGCAACAAAATTAGAACACAACAGACCATCGCAACATCATAACTCACGAGGATTTCCATATTATGATGTAAACTCGAATGCAGTGTCGGTCAAGAAAGAACATGAAATTGAAAGAAGTGCCTCTCAAATTCAAAACAGGCCTAACAACGTATACCCACTTCAATCTTGGATAAAGGGAACAAATGGTTCTCTTGTCAGCCAAGCTTCGCTTACAAGGGAGCAACCAAGACCAACAGTTGTAAACAGGCAATCGTGTATTCAAGAAGTTAATAATCAACAAAGATTGAGGCATATGATGACATCTTCGCAACAAAGCGTTGTGCGGTATGCTCAACATCAACCCGAAACTGGCCTTGCCGCACGAAGCATTCCATCCTCAAGCGGAGTCTACCAACACTCGAACAATGGCGTCACCAGAACTGCCCCTCAAAATGATGTAAATACCCTTTCCACAATAGAAAGAAGCATTCCTTCTACCACGTCGTATCCAATTATCAGTTCTGTTGGTTCAACGACGTCTTCACCGCGACTCACTGCATATAAATTGGAAGATGAAGCTCAAATCGTGCCTTCAAACACGCCGCCTCTTCAGTCGACGCCAATCGACCTAAAAATGCAAGAAGTTATAAAACATGAACGAAAGAAGTTGAGAAATCGTCTGGCCGCACAGAGATGCAGAAAAAGAAAGATTGAACGCGAAGACGAATTGAAAGATAAAGTGAAGGATTTGAAAACTACATACAGTGAACTAACGACAACTCGAAGTGAATTGAGGAAACAAGTTATCGAACTAAAACAGAAAGTGATGAATCACGTCAACCAAGGTTGTCATGTCTTTTTGCCTAACTCCTCTGGAGTAATGGAGGAAGGATCGTCAACCACTGTTGCTTAATTAAATAAATTGAACTTGCCCAGAGATGAATTTGCAGGCTAGTTACATGAAACTTAGGCGAGATTTAGGCCTATGTTTTTTAACTCTTTAAGTTGTGAACACTGAAAACCGAAAAGTCTCGTATTTATTGAGAATAAAATATTTCATGATTCCATTTCCCACAAAATTTCCCTCACTTTAAAATGTGCCGCCACTTGTTAAAAAGCCATTTATCTTTCTTTTATTAGAATGAATTTGTTATTTTCCCTGTGGGAATAATAATAATCCAATTCTGCTTCACACAACACAACAATGGACAATAAGGCCTTGTTTGTTTCCTAAACCTGATATAGATTTTTATGTGGACGACTTCCAGAGTTGTTTATTTTCCAAAAGCGTTGTCTCTATTTTCTTTGGCCCAAAATCATGATACCTTGGTGCTATTTTTATTCCTTTTAGTATTGAAAATAGAGCAATGCTTTCATTAATAAATAATTTGAAAGATAATATCACAATTGTTTCAACAGAGTAGTGCATGCAAGTCAAAAAAGGTTTTATTCAAAGTTGCCATTTCTTTATTTTGGTATTATGTCAAATAAAGATGGTAAACATATACTATACAACAGTAGATACATTTGTAAAGATTTTGTAAATTGAATTTCCATATAGACGTGATGTTATAAAGAAGTCTAACTTAGTAGTATTTTAATGCATGCATATTTATTTACATGCCAAGAACTTGGCCGTACAATATTTTTAGAACTCGTCAGATTTATCATTTGCTGTTTGGAATTAAATAGTGATCCTCGTACATTAAACCTGTTTTTTGTGTTACGCTGTGGAATTAATTGGACAGTTGTGATACAAATTCACACATTACAATTTCAGAAAAATTTAGAATTCTCAGTTCTGAGTTGACATATTGTTTTCCCTCGGTTCAAGCCGCATGATTAATCTATTGGGAAGTATTTCTGTGGAAATCAAATTTTATCTTTCGTTTCCCAACAGCATGGCAGCAAAACATGCATGCTTGTACAATAGAAAATTTCTTCAGATGTTAATCATGTGATACAACTGCAGTGCAAACAAACCCAACTCGGAAAGGCGAATTAGAATCACCAAATTCCAGAATTTACAATTTTGATGCAAATTTCAGAATTTACAATTTTGATGCAAATTTCAGAATTTACAATTTTGATGTAAATTTCAGAATTTACAATTTTGATGTAAATTTCAGAATTTACAATTTTGATGCAAATTTCAGAATCTGCAATTATAATGCATAATTGACGATAATTTCCACTAAGAATCCCTTTAGATTCATAAAACAATTGGCCTGAGGAGTTTGAGGCGGTACTGGAGTAAGCATACACATCCAGCCAATAACCAATATCCGAATGGATACGGGTTTTGGTGTGTACAATATATGAAAAAAGGGACTAAACTTCACGAATTCCAAAATGCTCAACTGCAGAGACGCAGGAACCGGGGGGGGGGGGGGCACTAAGGGCACGTGCCCCCTCTTTTTTTTGCAAACATGGAAGCTTGGAAGGTGCCCTTAAATAATCACGAATTTTTTATTAAAGAGTGCCCCTTTTAATCACGAAAAAATGTATTAAAGCAACCTTTCTTAATCTTGAAAATTGAAAAATTAACAAAAGAGCCCTTTTATAATAACTGCCCTCACTTAATCTAAAAAAAAGTTTGAAAGAACTCTTAAAAATTCCATCAAAAAGCTGTCGTCTGTGGTCATTGGGTAGAGCAAAGTCTTTGGCTATTTCAGATGGAGCATGGAGAATTCTTTATCAAGTTTGTGCGGTACTCGTGAATGCTCAGAATTTCGATTTTCTAATTCCTCAAAATTGGTTAAAAAATGTCAGGAGAGGGATAACTTTTCCATTTCTTTGGGAATGAATAAGAATTTCCTTCCATCTTTTTTTTTTCAATTTTTAAATGCTGAAACTGCCCACAGTTGCTAAATTACTGGTTGAGATATTTGATTTTCAAAAATTTCATGACATTAAAATGCCAAAAAGGCCGCTTCCAGTCTTTTCCGAGAATCTGAAGGGTGTGGTCAGACAAAATTTTCGTGGTGAAACCCCAGAACCCCGTCATGGGTTTTTTCTCCCAATTTTTGGCCTGGTGACGCCACTGATTGGAAATGCACAGCATGCAGTATTACATAGAGAAAGAAACCAAATTGGGGGGATGAAAATTCGAATGTTTGAGATGAGATAACGGGCAGTTGAGTTAGAAGATATAAATTATATATAAAGGTTTTATAAGTTTTCACCAATCTTTATTTGAAGAACAGTTGGAAGTCTCTTTTAAAGGTAATTTAAGGCTAAACTGGTCTGATCAATGTAAAGCAGCAGTTTATTAGATTAGTTAGCATTTAGTTAGCGTGAGCCTTTAGCTCAGGAATTATTTGATGACCTTTCAAGCAGTTTATTAATGTCATTATGTATTAAATAATATATATTTTAGAATCTAGGTATTAAACTATCGCGAGAGTTTCATTTGGATTTGAATATGCATTTGTTATTTTTCAAATAATATTTTTAATATGTTGTATTGTTTGATTTAACTATATGCTTGTATAAAGATCATTGCTATGAACATAAATGAGAGAGTAGCACTTGGGGCGTCGTTCTAATAACATTGGGTGTGGTCAAAGTGCCCTTAAAATTTTGTGCTCTCCACTACAATCTACAATATCAATCTCCAAAAAGGCTCAGCCCATGACGGAGATACTATTCAAATGCTTCCTACGTCTCTGCTCAACTGTTGTTTCCATCGTAAATTTATTTGTCCCCGTTTACTCTTCAGTGCTCTTTGGTCCCCACCACTTTGAGACAGCTTTGTGGCCCCTGTTGGGTGCAATGCACCATGGTAAAATACCCCCCAGCTGCCATAGCCAGTGCACCATGGAAAACAGGTTTGACAAGTCTTAAGGCTAAAAACAGGTTTGACAAGTCTTAAGGCTAAAATAATAACAAAATGAGAAAAATTTGAGGATGCACTGAATGAATGCAAAAGATTACAAAATACAACTTTTCATTTTAGCTCTTCACCTTTGGTTCTTTGATTGGAGATGGTTGTTATGGAGCGTTGTTTTCGTCTTTTTTTAGGATTGTTCATCTCGTGTGAAGCACATTATTTTAATGCGAAAATTAAACATCTTCGACATTTGCATCTGGCATAAGCCCAACCAATCTTTTTGTATGACGTTACAAATGTTTTGTATTGTTGTCAAAAGTTCAACTTTTGACAACAATATATTTTTGTATAGCCTCGACAGTTTTAATTCAGGTACTAGACTTTCTTTTTACTGAAAGTCTGGTACCCAGGGTATCATTTTGTGTGATGTTTAAACTTTCGTGTGGCAATTATGTGCATTTTTAAGTGACATGATGCATTTCGACGTAACATAATGCATTTCGGCATGGCATGGCAAAATGTTAATTTGAGTTGTTTGGATATTGCCAGGAGGTGGTACTAGAGGGGGCAGGGGACTACGGGGGAAATCCTGGTGACACCCCCTGGATATTGCTCAAGATGAGTATTATTGCCACTCGGACCATTGCTGTCCGAGTTGTTTTCCTTTTCGTTATTTAAAAAAAAATACACATAATCAAACTAATAATCATCTGGATACACGCTTCCAGTGGATATCGCCCTTGAATCTTTTTTAAGAATAAACATCGATATTTTACAATCAAATGTAGTTATATCAGATCAGAAAAAGAAAAAGAAAAATATAGTGTATTTTCTCAGTTTAAAAATTAATGACTTATTCGAGGATTCTGGATTCGGTGTGATTTCAATCTAATTATTCGATTTGATGTATATATTCTCAGCTAATTACGATATAATTGACAACTGGTGAAGGGGTCTAGGCCCAATACGTTTAGTAACTTTGTATTCAAGGCTATTGTAGTATATACGTTTTAAATAAAATATTTTTACTCATACTATTGCCGCACAAAACCTACAGTTTATTACATTTACTTGAATAATATTTTAAAAATTCATAATTAAGATTCATAGGGTATAATGAAATAATTAATAAAGTAAAAATAAGAACGATTGAATGTACAACAATAAAACGATGCGAAGGACAAATGGAAATAACTCGGACTCAGAAGGAGCTTTCCAGTCATATACTTGCCATCATGCACCAAGCTCTAATGATAAATCAACAATCAGCAAACGGAAGTCCTGACGTATATATTGGGCTGCGTCACAGACCAAATCAAAACGATTTGCTCCTACGTAGAAACCACAAAAAGTGTTTTCCAAATTTTGCAAAAATATTTGATTGTCTCTTGATTCTCAGGTTCCTGGTTTCGATTTCGAAACGTATGTTCTCGCGTGCCCACTCTCACATGAACATTTTGGCACATGCCACATTTATCATTGTCGATTCCCTTTAATGATATCTTTCTATTTCTAAATTAAAATAAATTATGCAGCTATGCTGACGAAAACACAATTTGGTCAACTAGTACTAATGATAACTTAACCACTATCTGGACCCGGAGGGGGGGGGGCTAAATTAGCTTACGTGATTTTGTCAAAGCATACACAACTTATACGGAAATTTTATATACATTGAAAACTACCTGCTTTTTGAGGGAAAATGGCCTCAGTGTCCTTCTAATTGTAATCTACAACATCAACATTGTGTCCAAATTGTAAATTGAAAATTTTACCCGTCTTCGAGTTGTGAAACTAACTCAAAAATTTGTTTTTGTGACGTCATCATGACGTCAGTGGCTTAACTACCTTGAAAGTTTGCCTCTTTTTTTATTATTTTTTTTTTATTCATTTTATTTTCAGTTGGTTACATATTTATTTGTAGCAACTACTGCTAACTCATACCAACTATTTACTATTATCTACATAGTAACCATGATATAATAGAATATAATATACGATTATACAAGACTAGACGAGTATATAGTTACAACATACTGATTAAATATACCCTAAGTTCTTTATGAAGGGAGTACATATCCTACAGGTACATGCTGATATGTTCATTTTTTTAATTTTTTCTTTAAATATTTTGGTGTTGTTTTCTGATTTTGTACTTTGCGGTATACTATTCCATATCTGACTACATTTATATGAAATTGTGTCAAGACCGTAAATTACAGTATTTGGTTTTCTAATTTGAAATGAATCGTTTCGCAAGTTGTATGTGGTTTGCGAAGGGTTAATGATTTTTTCTATTTCTACAGCCCTGCAAGGGAGATAATCTTTTGAGTGCCTCGGTCGGTATATGTTCCTGTGGCAATTATGTCATTAATTATGATTGTCTCTTCTGCATCAAAGCAACTTAATTCCCCATCACTTCTTCATAAATAAAATCAACATTTTGCAAATGTACCAATTTTCCATCAAATACCTCTTCATATACTCTTATATTTCAAAGTAAAATAACTTTATTTTTTCTTAATTCTTACTGTTGGCAACCAAAGTCACCAGTAATGAGCGGATAACAAGAAGTATGCTGTAAGCTTTTTGTCTCAAGTTCAAAATCTGGTAGATCAAAAACGTTTGAAGCGAAGAATCTTCAATGTGGGGGAACAGCCAAAGGGGGTCAAAAACAAATTCTTAATTGACGTGCCAATCACGGAGTGTTTGCTATTCCCGTGCGAAGAAAGAAGGGATACCGAAGACAACAGATCCATTACACGTTTTGTTTATAAGAAACTTTCTATAAGAAACTCATTGGTGAAACCCACGAAAATTTGAGAAACTTTACAAGTATAAAATGAAAAATTGCTAAGAAACTTTTAGTGAAGATTACATAATGCTTAATGATTGTAATCGAGTGGACATGATGTTAGATGATTCATTCAGTGAAGACTTTTATCTTGTACAATATATACCCAGTTTTTGTAATTTTTTTGTTGAAAAAAAAAGAATGCATAGTAAAAAAAACAACTTTTAAGAAACTCTTACTAGTGAAGTTTGGTCAAACATGTGTGCCGATAAAACAAATAATGTTTCAGGTGTATAACTAATGAAAAGTCTTGGCTAGTATCTCCGTGACTTAGTTTAATTAGTTGGAAGCATTATAGTTTTTATTGAAAAATCAAAGAGATAAATTTTACCAAACTGGAATTGTCATGAAATCAAGACTAATTATTCAATTCAAAAGATGTTTGCGGGAACTTCTCTCAGCTCTTTCAGGTTCAGTCGCCAGCAGCAAAAATCGTAGTCGCTGCCGACAAACATTGGAAGTGGACGCTAGGATTAATGTTTAGCTTTGAAAGAAAATAAGAGATTATAGAGCATTAAAGAATGAAATGGGGAAGAGAATGAAATACAAAGAATTATCTCCAAGGTTGCTTATTCACCCAGATGGCGGATCAATTCTCAAAAATCAGATCCGTTGATAACATTTGTTGTTGTAATCTTGCTGATAATGCATCTGGAATGAATAATATTTTGAATTGTGGCTTGTTTTAAAAATGCAGCGCAGCAGTATTTCTGTGCAGCGGTTTGAAGTTTTCATTTCTATTGGGTTTATTTCAAACCGTTACGAAAGTATAAATTTACTAAAAACATAACACAATATCAAAAGTTTCCAAGCTGCTTCAATGACGATGTCTTTGGCAGCAATGTTTCTCTTTACGAGCAGATTTCAATTGCATATAGATAAGTAACATAAACCATAATAAGCATAAACCATAAAGCAAACTTTATTTAACATAACATGATATAATTATACCATGATAATATAATATAACTGTTACAGATCTCTCGACCGAGCTGTTTCTGTTGTTGTTGCTAGTTAAAATGTTACCAGAGAAGCTCCAAAAAAGGGTAGAAAAAAAAACAGATTTGGCTGTAAAAACACCTTCAAAGTTGAAAATGCTTATTTGGCCAATTTTTTCATGCAAACACATTAGCGAAAACAAAAAGTCTTTTGCTGTAAGACTACGAACGCATCGTGTGCAATGCAACTTAACAGGCATGTTTGATTGTCGGGGATACACTTGATTGATCTGAAAAGGGCAATTACACGCAATTCAGAAAGTATAAGCGGGAATGACTCAGGGATAGATACAGGGGGCAAAGTTTCCTGCTTGCGAATAAACACAACTAAATTCCAATTTAATAAGTCCCAATTTATCAACATTGGCGACGAAATTCTCTGTCTCACCAATCAATGTCTGGGCTCATGAACTGACGTGCCAATTTGTTTTTGGATTATTTTGACTGCAAATTCGACTGAGTTGCATAGTTGTTCTCATAAACCAATGAACAGCGCGAAAGACTGCCTTTAAATTCAACTAAGAATAGACTATAGGTGTCTCTGCATTACCTCAATATTTTTATTGATGAAAGCCTGCATCAATGTACTGTTACACGATCGTTTTTTATAAGCAACTTAGAATCTTGGGTAGCACTGAGTTTGCTTGGTTTTCAACATAAATTTTGAACTCAAGTTGCCTAAATGGTTGCTTAGATGTTTAATAATGAGCCTAAATAGTAATTGAAAATAGTACTGGGTAATTGAAAATGGTATTATAATTGAAAAAAGTTTTGAATGTTGAGCTTACCCTTTCACGGCCACATTGCCCTACTGCAGAGGCAGAAGCGCTTGGTCCAATCGCAATTTGTCAAATCTGCTTACTTGTCTCTTGTACGTTGCTAATTTCTATCTTATCTCAGATATGGGGTTGCTTTATTTTTAGAATAACTCCAGTACAGTTGCTCATCGAGCAGTTGCTTACAAATAAATAGTCATGTAATGAATTCATTGATAAATTGATTGATAAATAAATAAATTAATTGATAAAACAGAATCACATAAGTAAAATGTTCATTGACATCTTTTATGCACTCATATCTTAAGAAGAAACTTGGCCATGAGCTTTGTAGGAAGGTTTCTTAATTTGTTCACAATTTGTATAATAAAAGTTTCTTAGGGCCGTTTTATAAGTCTGTGTCGCGCCGAACCACAGAAAATTTGTCTCTACAGAGATTCGACTCAGATATCGCACTGCATACTTCCACTGGGGATGTTGCCTCTTTCTCTCTCCCAAAGGATAACAAAGAAATTGAAGTTGAAACGCTTCTTGTACTCATAGGAATTTAATCCCCGTAGAAAAAACGAGGCTAGTCCCGTGACGCAATTTACAATGGTATGATTTTCATTTCTGAAAGTTTATATATCTGCTGGTCTTAATTCTCATCAACGTCGTGCCTGGGGATATTTCAAAACGACATTGGTATCCATCTCGACTTTCTGTACGTTTATTGGCCCAAAGAAAAGAATACACTCCTGTGTTAACATTGAACACTGACTCTCTGGAGATTCGAAAAGATGAAAAACAACCCAAGAGAACCCGAGCATAAAGCCCTCTTTATACGGCGCTTTTCAACCCAGGTTCAACCCAGGTTGACCCCAACCCGAGTTGAACTCCGTTTGATT
>JAYJMH010036099.1:0-40702 GCA_036873815.1 Phacellophora camtschatica
TAAAATTTGACAAGATATAGAAATGAATTGGAGATGATATGCAAGCAAATTTGAAATGATATGGAAACGAATTGGAAAGGATGTGGGAAAGATATTGAAATAAATTGGTGATGATATACATGCAAATTTGAAATTATATGGAAAAGAATTAGAAAAGATATAGAAATGAATTGGAAATGATATACATTAAAATTTGACAAGATATAGAAATGAATTGGAGATGATATGCAAGCAAATTTGAAATGATATGGAAACGAATTGGAAGCGATATGGAAAAGATATGGAAATAAATTGGAGATGATATACAAACAAATTTGAAATAATATACAAACGAATTAGAAAGGATATGGAAACGATATGGAAACGAATTGGAAAGGATATGGATAAGATATGGGAAAGAATTGGAGATGATATACATACGAATTTGAAATGATATGGAAACGAATTGGGATGGATATTGAAAAAGTATGGAAACGAATTGGAAAGGATATGGAAACGAATTGGGGATCATATACAAACAAATTTGAAGTAATATGCATACAAATTTGAAAAGATATTGAAACGAATTGGAAAGGATATGTATAAGATATGGGAACGAATTGGAGATGAAATGAAAACAAATTTCAAACGATACTAAATCAAATTTAAACAAATCAATGGAAAATGTGAAACGAATTAAATCTTTTGTAAGCCCTTTCAAAGTGTTTTAAATTTGCTTCTTCAAACGAATACAAGTGATTAGCGGAACAAATATTTGTGGACAGTCCCTAAGAACATACAGAAAATTGAACAATGTTTACTGTACATTATTTTCATTATTTAATTAATGCTCATAAATATTAGAATTAAGTAATATTAAAATATAATATAATATTAATTTATTAAAAATTATACTGGCCAGCTAATATTTAAATATTAATTATTATAAATTATGATATTTATTCACATTATTATAGTTACATTAATCATTTGCAATATAATGGATACGGTACTCCTACCCAAATTACTTTCGCATTTGTTTTCAAACACTTCTAATAAGCATTGGTATGGCTAATATCATTGGCAATATTTAGGATCACTAAAACTGAGGTGTCAGCAAGAAATGTTTGGCATGGCCCCCTGTATTGAGAATTAAAAAATACCCCCTTGGGGTCAATCAGGTTAATTTGTATATTAAACTGATTTTGTATGAAGATTGGTAAATGTTTGACTTCTGCTCTTTTTTTATTCTGTGACTTTTGCACAATTTAATATGATTGAAACAAATTCCTATTTTCATTTGTAATCATGAATACAATAATCATTTTTTGTATTCATAATAATTGTTCAAACTTGCAGTATTAAAAAAAAATCTGTTTCTCCTCTGTTTTCTGTAACGTTTCACCGCTTTTTTTTTATTTCCAGATACTATGACCATTGCAGTAGATTTCACTTCTTGCATCTGGGTAGCACCTTGCACTGCTTAAATTCAAAACAGTCTACTACAGTTTAAATTTAAAACATGGGTCATTGCATATCTACAGAAGTGTATGGAAATGGAACACCAGTAATTCCTGAAACAACAAAACACGGTAATGAAAACCAAGGTCAAATTACACAAGATAGTGACAATAGTACAACTTTAGTTTTGCCTGTAAACGATTTAAATGAAAAAGACAATGCAGAAGACTCTAATAAAGCCAAAGAAACTGGTGGGCAAGAGTCTAATTGCAATAAAGATTTCTCGGAGAAGAGAGCTAGTATTGATGAAATTTGTTCAGCTGATAATAATTGCGTTGAGGAGAATGTTGATGATTGGTCAATCCCGAGATCAAAGCGTAAACACTGGAAGAAATATCTTGAGCAGGGTTATTGGAATACATTAATTGAAAATGACATTCAAAGCCAATTGCCAAAATTGATGCAGAAATATGATTATAATTCTATTGTAAGAGGTTTAGTTTCTTCTTTTCCTGATGAGCATCCAAAGATATTTTCTATTTTTGTCAGCTCAACTTTTACGGATACTGAAGAAGAGAGGAATTTGCTTATTGAAGACGTTCAGCCATATTTGCGAGAAGTTTGCAGTTTGTTTGGGTATGAATTCCGATTCTGTGAGATGAGATGGGGTGTGAGAGATGATGCCTCTGAGGACCACCAAACAGCACGTTTATGTCTTCAAGAGTTGCAAAGGTGTCAAGAAGAATCACGCGGAATCAATTTCATAACATTGTTATGTGACAAGTATGGCTTCCGTCCATTTCCATCTGAAATTCCGAAAAAGGAATTTAAAGAGTTACTTTCTAACATTGGTAATGATGATTCAAGGCAGATTGCATTGAAATGGTTTGCACTTGACGAAAATATGTGGGATCCACATTATGTCATGAAGAAAATCTCGTCGGTAATTTGCGATTATAACAGCAATGATCGTAAAAAGCGAACTGAAGCGAGAGATCAATGGTGGAATGAGTTTCAAGTCATGCAAAAGTCTTTGAAAGATGCTTCTTCGAAGCTATGTGCAGTTGAAAGGAGAAAGTTTTATGAAATAAGCGTAACAGAATTTGAAGTGATGAATGGACTTCTTGAAATTGCTTCTCCGAATCAGTCGACATTCATGGTGAATCGAATAATAAAGAACATAGAAGAGCACGCTTCTGCAAAGGTTGCTGGAAAATTCATTGATATAGACTGGCCTTCCAAGAGTGTAAACATGGACTCTAGACAGAGGCTTTTTGCTTTGAAAAATGAGAAAGTACCAGTTGTTCTTGATAGCTCAAATATAAAGTCTTATGAGTTGGATTGGGCTGATAATGGCATAAGCATTGAATCACATATGAGTTATTTGCAAGATGTTACAAATACCATATGTCAGGTTGTGATGGATTCAATGATGCATACTTTCTTGTTGGAAAATGCCATTACTGATAGGAAAGAGAGCCGGTTGGTGCATGAGATCAAACAAGGGGCAGCCGTTTTGAAAAGACTTAATGAGAGTGTTATTGTTAGGGAAGACATAACCAATCAAATATTAGACTACTGTTTAGGACAAGTAGAAAACAAAACATTGTTGTTACAGCCATTGATTTTAGTTGGACCGTCTGGTTCTGGAAAATCAACAATCATGTCAACAGTAATCACGCAAATCATCGATAAATCATTGGCTAATCAGAATGATCAAACAATCGCTTTCAGGTTCCTCGGAACAACACCAGATTCCGGAAACACAAAGAATTTACTGTCATCATTGATTCAACAAATTCGTGCACTTGATGAAGGAATACATGAAGACATGGAACTGCCTGATGATGTTCGAATGTTGGCATCGGCATTCAAGCAGGAAGTAAAGAAGCAAGATAAACATGTTGTTATTTTTTTAGATGCATTAGATCAGTTGTCAGATGTTGACGTGATTACAGAAGTGGAGTGGTTACCAAAAGAGCTACCTCAGAACGTTAAATTAGTGGTTTCCTGCACACCTTCTAAAGAGGGTCTATCTTTGTATTTTAATCATTTGGCAAAACATGTGTCTTCTGAGAATTTGATACACATGAATGATCTTGATCTTTTCATTTTTGAAACGATTCTTTGCAAATGGTTGGAAACTGATCGTAGAAAGCTGGCAGTTGAACAAAGAAAGGTATGCGATTATCATGATGTTTTTCTTTTCATATTGTGATGATTGTTGGAGGATGGAGTCACACAGATATAAATTAAAGATAACAGTTCCAAAATGTCTATTCATCTTGATTTCAACGTCTTCAGTATACCATGCCGTAGTTTATAAAGGATGTAAAGGATATCGATATTTTTGTACTTTGCTTGTTTTTGTTTACTTAGTTTTGTTTTTTATTTGTGTAATGACCACGTGGCTGGCATTCTTTATTGCATTCCCCGTGGTATCGTGGTATCGTTTTTTTCTTCCCTTGGCATCCTTTTCACCCCTATGCTGTCGTATTTTTGTTCAAAAGCAAACAAATTTGAAGAATTTAGATTCTGTGCGGTGATTTGAAAATTGTAATATTAACGATGTTGACTAGAACCAAACTTGATGTAATGCAAATATAAATGGTGGCTAATTAAAAGCAATATTGTTGGAGTGCTTGAATTTGTGTATAAAAAGTATATGGTAATTTTAGTTTATTTTAAACTGTTTTTGTCAATTAAAGTTTTGTTTTTGTTGGCTATTTTTAAACGGAGATCATAATCATTCTCTTTTTGCAGCTTTTACAAGAATCTTTTAGTCACTGCCCATCGCCACTGTTTTTGAAGATTGCGTATGGTGAAACCCAAACTTGGCATTCATACACAGACACAACTAACCATCCTATGCGGGAAGCTGAAAGTGTTCAGGATTTGATCACACAATTATATGCTCGTCTTTGTGTTGTACATGGCAAACTTTTATTTGAAAGAGGCACATCTTACCTTACAGCTGCAAAAGAGGGATTATCACGTCAAGAACTGGAGGATATTTTATCTTGTGATGATGACGTGTTGGATGATATTTTTCAATGGTGGGTTCCACCGATTAGGCGAATTCCGCAATTACAGGTGATTCTCAGCTTTTTTCTTTCTGCTTATCTTTTTTCTTATTGCTTACCACGATAGCGGCGTGCATTAAGAAATACGTTAACGTTTCAAATTCATTTCAATTTTCTTGAAAATTTAGTAAATTCTCAATTCTACCTACAAAATAGTTTTGGAATGAAAAAGATTTTACCATTAAAATTATTAATTATTTTAGATTTTGTTAATTTTTCTGCTAGTCCTTTGTTGCTCTTTATTATTTTCTAATAAATATCACTGGACGGAAGGCAAATTTTTCATATATTTAAAGACTTTTCTGAACAATACACACATACTCTATTTCAGGTTGTGCGACTTTTGTCTGATCTGAGTGGATTTTTTACTGAAAGTGCAGGATTTTCTGACGGAGTTCCACTGATTCACTGGTTCCATCGCCAATTCAAAGATACTACTGAAAAAATGATGCAGCGTCCTCAGAACAGTGTGGAAATTCACAGAACATTGGCACGCTATTTCAGTGGGTATTGGGCTGAAAATGGTAAACGGTATTTTAACAAGAAAGATGACAAGGAAGTGATTGCCGATAGGAAAATTCCAAGAAATCCTCTTATTATTCAAGGAAATGCGATACGAAACATTGATGAAGTGGAAGAAAGCAAGTCGCTTATTATTGGAAATGACTTCAAGATCAACACACGTCGCCTGAACGAGCATTGCTATCACCTTATCAAAGGAAATTTGACTCACGAGGCAATTGATGTTCTTTCTAGTCTGGACTATATTCAGTGCAAGGCGATGAAGAATCAACTAGAAGATTTAAGACAAGAATATTTACTAGCTTTAGCTAGTATGAAGCAATCTCCAGAATTTAAGAAACTTGCTGATTTCAATTCTTTCGTTTTGCAAAAGGGACATATCTTAAGGCGATATCCATCTTTGGTATACCAAGAAGCTGCCAATTATAAGAGAGAATCTATTGTATACGATTCGTACTCGGTGCTACCAAGGAAGCCAGCTTACATCCTCAAGACATCTGTGAGTAGTGTTGAGCAATCCTTACGGAGTGTCTTGGAAGGCCACGTGGATGCTGTTGTTTCTATAGCATTACAGCGGGTGGAAGTGGATGGAAGCATACATGAAGCGCTACTTGCATCAGGGTCTTTGGATGGCAAAATTAAATTGTGGAACACATCATCTGGTTTAGAAAAGATACATTTCAACGCCCATACTAAAGCTGTAAACCATATTGATTTCGTTGGAGATCAGTTGTTATCGATATCAGCTGATGGAAGGATGATACTTTGGGATATCAATGGTTTTGTGCAAAGGGTTTCATTTGAAGTAAAAAGAGAGAATGATTTGTCAGACCAAGGCGAGCTGTTGATTCCAGGAAATTATTGCAAGTTTGTGAAGTTTAATAAGAAGTTGTTTGTTTCTGCATGGGATGATGGAATTGTTCGTTTTGGTAACTTTGAAGGGCAGTGGCTTCTGCAAACTGGAAAGTGTAGCTATGCAGCAACATGTTTTGTAGCTTCTGAAAATAGATTGACAGTCGGGTATGCTGATGGAGAAGTTAGATTTTTTGATATATTTTGTGATCAAATGAATTCATTGTTGCTAGAAGACGCAAATGACGGCCCTAGTGATATCAATGGATGTTTGAGTGAAATTTTTGATATTATTGAGCATGCTGACATAATTGTTGTGATTGGTAAGCAAAAGCAAATACGCACACAATACTCAGAGGACAGCAATTCTGGTTGGGCAAAAAATGCATTCAAGAATGATAAACTTGTAAACAAATGGGTTGAAGATGGAATGGAATATACACAAGCTATTCAAAAGAAAATGGATCTTGATATGGCAAGCACTGGAACGTTTGCCTTGACTTGGAATAAAGATAGAACATTTTTTAAGCATTTTTTAGATGGCCTACCCACACCACATGAATATGTCAGTGGCGCTTTGTATTATCCATATTTGGCGACTGGGGGAAGTGACGGGAGCATTCGTATTTGGGATATATCACAGCCGACTATTCGTGAGGATAGTAAAATTAATTTGTTAGCTGAGCTCAGAAGTCACACATTAGAAATCAATCAAGTTTGCTTCTCGGCTGATGGATCTGTCCTAGCATCTGCCAGTGACGATGCAGACATCAGAATGTGGGACATCACATCACTGATAAAGAAAGATAGCATCAAAGAAGCAAGAATGACAACCAGATATAAAATTACAGGCTGCACAACGTCTCTATCAGGAAAGATAGCTATAACTTGGGGCAGGCGTGGTATGGTGTCAGCATGGGATTTAGAGGAGCAAAAGCCACTTTGGCACAAGATCTGTTGTAGTGGGGAAGATATAAATTCATCAGCAATATCGACAGATCTTGGAAATGTTACAGTGAAGGTCATGGTGGCAGGCGATAATTATTATGAATTATTGAATGGCGAAAATGGTACCACGTTTGATGTGAAAAGATCCTGCGTTGGAAGGAAAGTAAGGATTTGCGATTTCTCATTAGATGGAGAAGTAGCACTTCTTGGGGATAATTGTGAGATAAGACTCGTTGTTGTGGAGCCTGAGATGAATCCATTAGGATTTGGAGATACGATGTGGGAGGCACATGACGATCTAGTAACTTGTGGTCAGTTTATTTCACGAACAAAGTGTATTGTGTCGGGATCACGTGATGGAACTGTAAAATTTTGGAATGACAAGTTTTCTTGCGTTTCCATATTAACAATTGGAAGCCCGGTTAAGCTTTTGGATTACTGTCTCAATTCACAAAAAATAGCCATTGTTGTCGATGCTGCAGACAGCAAATCAATAAACGCTTTAATAAAAAGGGAAGCAGAATTTGATCAAGTAGAAGAGTCTGGTGATGTTTTATTTTCCAAGAAGGAAGAAGAAGAGAAACCTATGGTGATTCAGGAAATTGGTGTTCCAGAACAAATGAAAATGGATTTGAGCATCATGACGGACCAAGAGTCATCGAAAACCGAAAAACCAGAGGAAGGATTTCCAGTAGTACAAGAAGGTAGTGCCCATGCAACGATTCATGATAGTTTTAGCACAAATACGAATGAAACGCTAGATGGTATTCCTGGGAATTTTGTACAATCAGGACCTAACTCGTGGCTTTTGCCGACTGCATCAACAGAAACATCTGCAGGAGCTGGAGCTGGAGCTGGAGCTGGAGATTTTTCTTTTGGATCCAAGGAGAATCCTTCAATTCTGCCCCCACCACTACCTAACATAGGTTTTGGGAGTGAATTTCAACCTCCTCCAATGTCAGAAGAAATGCTAAAAAATCTTGAACGCCTTCAAGAGATGTTTTCAAACCCTTTTGATTTGTCTGAGATGGGTCCGCCCAGTCTCCCTTTACGCACACCTGGTTTGCATCGTCTACAGAAGAAAGAAAAAAGATTGATACAATATCAGGAAACCAAAAGGGAACGGAAATCAGCAGTTTTACTGTTCGACATTGACATAAAGGAACCACACGTTCAGAAAGTTATTGAACACAATCTATTGGGTGCAGTTTCGTGTGGATTATCAAGAGATGGCAGCACGCTTTATGCATCTTCATTAAATGGAGAAGTTTATGTGTGGAAGAAGCTAAATGAAGATTGGTATGATGTTGCGCGATTTGTAACTGAAGATGAAGTGCACATATCTGATATGGGCCAAAATAATGACACGATGCTCCTTGCCTCTGGAGATATTGTTCAGACTGTTACTCTAGAGAAGACGTAGCTATTGACTATAAACTATGTTGCGCGATTTGTAACTGAAGATGAAGTATACCGGGTGCGCCAAAAAAATGCGGAACATCCTTGACGAGCTACCAAAAATCGTGTACTGCACAGATCACAGTGATTAAAGTTGATATTCACGTCAAAAAGGCTAAACTAGTTAAAAATAATTTTTCGCGATTTTTTTCGACGCTTGTTCTTTCGTTATAAGCGATTTTAAAAAAATGTCCATTTCACAAAATCTCGAAAACACTGAAAAACATTAATCAAATTTCAAAAGCTTGAGAGCACGTGGAGAAAGAAAGATTCCCGAAACCATGTCAAAGAGTCTTGCGAGTCAAAGATTCTTTCAGTTTTCATGCGTTTTCAGTTTTCACGCGTCATTTTTCGCAGTTTGGATAAAGGCCTTTCATTCATTTTCAAAGCATGAAATCAATGTCTGACCTCAATGATATCAATGTTTTTGAATGTTTTTGAGCTTCAATGAGATCGACAATTTTTTCAAAATCGCTCATAACGGAAGAACAAGCGTTGAAAAAAATCACCAAAAATTGTTTTTAACTAGTTTTGTCTTTTGAATATCAACTTTAACCACTATAATCCGCACAGTACACGATTTTTGGTAGCTCGTCAAAGATGTTCCGCGTTTTTTGGCGCACCCGATAGGCCAAAATAATAAAATGATACTCCTTGCCTCTCTAGATAGTGTTCAGACTGTTAATCTAGAGAAGACGTATTGACTATAAATAATGTTACGTGATTTGTAACTGAAGATGAAGTGCACATATCTGATATAGGCCAAAATTATGGCATGCTATTCTCTGCTTCTGGAGAAATTTCTTTCTTGTCTGGTTCGTCATTTTCGTGAAGGTCTGTCTGATGGCTACAAGTCAACTGTCTACCTCAGCCTGTGCTGCTTTGTCTGATGATGATCGTCTTGTCTTGGATTTTTCTGCTGGTACTCTAAGCAAAACTAAACGCTCTGTCATCAAATGTACTGGATGCCATCTCCCCAGGGCCTCTCTGCCGAGGATCCGAAGAACTCTGCCACTGCTGCTGCTGAGTTCCAAAAATTCTCTGCCACTGCTGCTGCTAATGAATTTACCCTTAATCTGGCATCCCCAGGTGATGATGACCTTTACCTCTCAGGCGAAGAGCGGCAGCTCCAAGAGAGTCTCCACCAATTTTCTCGTGAAGAAACTGTCTTAGCTCGCCAAGTGAAGAAAGCTCGCGTGACTGCTTTGCAGGAGGATGCGATTCGTCTGACGAAACAACTGCAACATTCGTCTGACAATGATACTTTATCTTTCTCCGCTGCTCATAGACAGGGCACAATTTAACAAATTGGGTAACTTTTTGTTTTAAAGTCGATTTTGCCATTTTGAGGTATGGGGAACAAAATAAGCCTGTGGGTTTTGCGAAATCATCTCAGTTTGGGCGTGGCTGATGCCATTTCATTTGTTTTTTTTTTAACACATTTTCCAATTTTTTTTACATAATTTTATGTGTTCTCGAGGTTACAAACCACAAATATAGTAACTTTCTATTCAGAAGAAAAATTGTTGTTTATATACTGCACACGTGACATATGACGTCATAAATTAAATTTTTTTTTTTGTATTGCATATCTTTTTATGAAATTTCGCCATTTTAAATTATCTCATGGCCTAATTTTTGTATTTTGAGGTATATAGTTTCGCAAATATATTTTCTTGTGGCGTGAGTTTATGTCCATTTTTAATGGCAACCTGCCTGCAATTCCCGCCACATCTTTTGATTTTTCCTGTTATGCTGCCTATTTAGCGCGCTCAAAGAAATTTTCTACAGATGCCATAAGGAATTTGGCCTTCCCAACCCTCTTTCCGACAATAGGCATGTGCCCTTTGTTTTATCAGGGATAAAGCGGGTCCTCGAGGTTGCCCCCTGGCAAAAATCCCCTATGAAATTTGATACTCTTCGGCGTCTATATCGCGAACTTAATTTCTCGTGTAACATTGATGCGTCCTTCTGAGCAATTTCTATAGTTGCATCTTTTTGTATGTATAGGAAGGCCCATTTGCTTACAAATTCCGCACTTTCATTTGATCCCACTACGCAATTCGTTATGCCTGATTTCCCTTTCTTTTCCTGGGCAGTTGCTCTTAAGTTCCGACGGAGCAAAACTCTACAATTTCGTGAGAACTTTGTTTATATTCCCTTTCCTCGGGTACCCTGTTCTGTCCCGTGTCCGTGTTCTAACCCTAAACCGGTTCTATTTTCTGCCCCGTGTCCGCCATTGCCATTAGGCATGCCTTTTTCTGTTCCCCTCTCACGTCTCTTGATTCTTAGGCTTTTAGTTACCTTTGCCCCATCTCCTTACATCCCATGTCCTTTACATACAGCCTTTTCATGAATAAATGGGATCCATCGTTTGCATTTCACTCTGGCCTATCCTTTAATTTAAACTCATTAAGGTAGGTTTCAGGGGATTGGAAATCGGATGCCGTTTTTTTTTATTATATTTAGCTGTTCCATTTGACATCAGAGTTAACTCTACTCAACTAATTTCTAAGTTTATTCCTAAATAAACAATTTTTTTTACAAGCCTTTCTAAAGTTTTACCCTTTGGGTTTCAGGTGTTCTATTTTGATACTAAATATTCATTGTTTTAAATTTTAATTGTATTTTCAAATTGTACATTTTCATTGTTGTTGCATTTTGTATGTGACTGACAATTTTACTCAAACCTGTGTATTTTCTTTCTTCCATTTATTTTGGCGCTGAGGGGTTATATTTTTAAACATGAATCGTTCATGAAAGCCGATCCTACATCTGACAAGGGCGGGGGTGTTACACTGCGGGAACGTGGATCCACTTTCGTTCCAAAGGAGGTCTTTTTGTATTGTTCTCTGTCACTTTTGTCCCGAGACAGTACTTTTGAAGTAGTTTAGCATCAGTTACTTTTCATGATTTTTACGATTTTGTGAAAAACGTTAAGGAATCTTCATAGCTTCCATATTTGTCTCACAACCGGCCTTTTGACAAGAAAAGGCAGGGACACCACAGAATCCCAAAATGTATCAAAAGCAAGGGATGCCAGTAAATATTTGCTTTCAAGCTTGACGAAGTGGTGCGAATTCATAAAAACAGAATTTTCAGTTTTTTTTAGTAGCATCTTACCGAAGATTCTGTGTTTGACTGCTTCGCAGGAATCAAAAAAGACAAATATTTTTCTGGTATTTTGTGGGAGAAATGTAGGACCGCCGTTAATGAAAACAGTAGTCTTCTCTTTGGAGGAATCAATTTGTCCCCAAAGCAGGTCGTTTTAGATAATAGATCAGTGTAATTTTATTAAAAAGTAGTGTTTGTTTTAAAACTGTCTGTGTGTACAAACAGCAAACATGGGGCCAAACATTTTGTATACCCTACTTGCGGCAATTTTTAAAATTCAAACAACACATCTGATAAAAATTTGATATACACTTTTCTTCATAAGAATACACTTGATAAGAACATCGAGGCACGAATTGTTGAAAAAATAAGAACAAATTAAGAACATGCTCAGCCTCAGATCAAAGATTTCCAAAAAGATTCAATACCCTGTATTATGAAATTATTTTACTAGAAAATGAAGATGAAAGGGGGCCTTTTACTCTCTATTGGGACCCTAGAGTGCCTAAAGTATACAAACACAAGAGTGATACTATGAAACACGTATTAGCACGAATTAGTATAAAATTACAGAAGAAACTTCTGTTCAAAAATAAGAGCAATTCAAGAACATTTCAAGCCTTTTGTAATTTGCATTATCGTGAAAGATGAAAGGTAAAAAAATTAAAATTATTTTAGCAGTCAGTCAATTATGTTCTATTGCTTCATTTTTCTTCATGGTCACTGATTAAAATAATTTTTATAGTTTGATTATAAATTTATGCAACTATTGATGTAAAAATTTAGTTATTTTCATAAAGGTTTGGAATTTGTACATGATTGAATTTAGGGATTGTTTTAGGGACCATCGCGGAATCAAGATCACCTCGATCTTTCTGATGTTATCCCTGCCACTAATCCTGTATTTTAATGATTTTGTAAATATTTTTATTGTAGATTTAAATTGTAAATATTATATTGTAATTTTTAAACTTCTGTAAATCTTGTGGCAAAATTATACTTACTTACTTAGAACTGTACATATTTATATTTGAATTTGATTGTTTTCGAGTCCTTCCTGTCATGAATGACCCATCCGTGGTACACCACGTGAGTACATCACGTGAGCACGTGAGTGTTCTTCATATTGTATTTAAATTCAATACGCATTGTTTTTATCATGTGACACAAAATTCAAAAAGATTCTACAGACCGACAAGCTAAGCAGAGGGAGCATCGCATTTGTTGAAATTTCCACTTCCACAAACCCACAAAAGATGCAGTCTCTTTTCGCTGTTGCTTTTTTGATCATTGGTCTAGCAGACGCCTTTGTGGTGGAACCGTGGGCTGGAGTTCATAAAAGATGTAATGATCCGGCGTTTTGGTGCAAGAACAAAGAAAATGCACAAGAGTGTGGGGCAAGTATTTTTGTTTTTAGGCCTTTCCTGCCCTTTATTTATTTACTATATTTATTTACATGGCCAGCCTCAGCTAGACCTGGAAAGACTTGCTCTTCACCAAAACATAAGGCATCTTTGACATGCCTCTGTCATCTGAATTGCTTTGATCCCGTCATCCATATGATATCCCGAATGAAGCTAATAGTAGTTGAAAGCCACACACAACACAAGATGACAGCCACACACAACACAAGATCTCAATTTTCCGATTCGTTTTCCCAAGAAACACCAAGTCAACATAATATTTTGCAACAAAACAAGCCCATTAATTATTAAATGAAAAATCTCTCGACTTTTTCTTCTCAAATTTGAATGACTCAGCATTTAAAAAAATAATTTTTGCACTCTGTATATTTATATTTGAACAAATACTCAATTTGAACAAATACTCAATTTGAACAAATCCTCAATTTGAACAAATTCTCAAGCCAATAAATATTCATTAAAGCCAATAAATTCACAGTATTCATAAACATGTGATAAAGATACTGTCATGCGATTGTCTAATATTGGCTAATTGTGAATTGAAACTAAGTCAGTTAGATATGTAAGATCAAAAACAAAATTCTCCTGTAGTCGTTTAGAAAAATAAATTCATAAATTTATCTGTTTTGTCTTTTTTTCGCGCCGTTTTGCGGAGTTTCTACTCAATATCATTTAAATTTTCCTGGCCTGCTCAAACCTTGTTGCAAGATTTTCCAGAGAGTAAATGATTTCTGTTGGTACCACCTACTTTATAATGTTTTATATTTTTTACCTATAAATTGATTTAATTCTGTAGCTTTTCTATTATTTAATCCCATCATCATTAGAACTTTTGAATCTCCAAACAAAGATTGGAGATTACAGCAAGAGCAATTGATTTTTGGCACATTTTTATGGTATCTGCATTTTAGTAAACATGGACATTTTGAAATCAAGATTTTCTCATGACTCAATTAAATTTTTAATTTTAGGTGGTAGAGTATTGCCAAATTGAATGGGGAAAATCAGAAACACTTGAAGAAAAGGTGGTGGATGCTGCATCTCCTATCAAAATAAGTTTGTATTTCGAATCATTGTGCCCTGGTTGTAGAGAATTCATCATTGAACAATGGTATCCAACATTCAAAAAATTAAATGGCACTGGGATCTTGGAACTTGAGTTGGT
The DNA here is from genome assembly GCA_036873815.1 of Phacellophora camtschatica. Lineage (NCBI taxonomy): Eukaryota > Metazoa > Cnidaria > Scyphozoa > Semaeostomeae > Ulmaridae > Phacellophora > Phacellophora camtschatica. The sequence continues at coordinate 14,007 of JAYJMH010036099.1, forward strand.
TCCTTATGGCAATGCTTACGTAAATTTTAGTTCCATTTACTTTTAAAATATTATATTATTTTGTTGTACAATTTAGTTTAGCCAAGAATAGTGGTGGATCCAGTACAAACTCAAATTGGCAATGAGGATACAATGGCCTAAATAAACGAAGAATGAGGCCTGTTTAGGACCTTTAGAAATATGAAATATTTACAAAAAAATGTCCAGAAATATAAATGATTTCGTATTTTTTAAGAAATATTGTTATGGTATTTTTCAAGAAATATTAAATATTGTTAAAATATTTCCAAATATTTTTTTGAAATATGGGAAATTTGTGAAATATTTGGTACGTCAGATTTTTGAAATATGAAATATTTGTTTTCAGAATGAAATATTTTGACCCCCTAAAGAGGCCTAAACAATAAATATTATAAAAGCTCTCAAAAAGGAATGAAGAGGGCCCTGATCCAGCCACATTCTTTTGGTATCATGAAAGGTGTGTTTCTATTTTTCGGTTTCCTATCACCCATGCATTTTTATTCTGTCTTTACCACCCAGGTGTGTTTTCTATTTTGTTTCCTACTACAAAATGAAAATGCATGGGTGATGAGAAACTAAAAATGGAAAATTTGCAATAATAAAACACACCATGATTTCTAAAGCCTGTGGTCTAGCCTCGGATAAGACGCTGCCCCTCTAATAAATATATCACTGACATGGAAACAGACAATTCAGTAACACAATTCCCACAAATGATGGCAGCAGAAAATCATTCTCAAGATGCATTGCATTTGATAACGGAATGCCTATTGAACTGTTACTGATTCGCCAATCGAATGGAATTAATCATGGGAATAATTTCCTTATCGCCATCTTTTGCGGAATCGTCTATTTGGGGCAGAGATTAATGCTAGAGTTCAGTAAGTCAGAAATTTGAATTATTCCTCTTTGCTGAGCTGGAGTTTAATGTAAATAACAAATGATTGGGTAAATTTTTCGACTAGCTGGTCATCCCTCCAATTTTAAAGGAAACTGTTTTTCAAAAGCAGAAATTGGAGAGTTTAACATGTTAAAAATTTAATTTTTTGATTAATTAATTAATTAATTGGGGGCTTGATATCAAAATATTGCTATCTTTCTTTACCGTAGGAATACAAACACGGAGACAAATGGACATATAGTTGTCAACATGGCAAAACGGAATGTGTTGGAAATCTTATTGAGGTTAGTTTGTTATATATATATATTAGATACGAAATGCTTAAAGTTAATTCTGTGCTCACGTGACATTTTGCGAAGATATAAGTTGTTTGAATTTTACTATTGTTACGATGTATTGCGTTTCTGGAATATATCGATGTCATATTTCGTCGAGATAAAATCCACTTTGTTTTCATTGGAAATAAAAAATGCTAGATTGGAAAAATACTTTGTGTTTATCTTTATCTATAACCAAATATTTCCAACTTCGACTGATTTAAGATTAATCATATAAATAAAAGAATTTTAGAAAAAAGATGACGCACTCCTCGGGGAGAAATGTCCGGTTGAACTACAATGGATGAACTTCACAACTAAATTGCGAGATATTTTGTTGAGTTAGTTCTGAAAGAGTCGTGGACTAGAATAAAGGGGTGGGGGCGACTGCGTTGGGGACCACAAATGGGATCAAACCTACACTTTAAATTTCCTCCTACGAGACTTGAAGAATTAAATTGAAATTTGTCTGGGTGTCATTGCAATAAGAAATTAACACTTGAAAATAATATCCATCCCAGGTAGAAGACTTTTTGCCAAGCAAAACCTGCAAATTTTTTCTTGTGATCCATCACATGGTCTATCAGATGATGTAGCGAGTGATCCATTGCAAAATCACGTGGTCCATTACAAAATCCACAAATTAAACAACACTGTAATACGTCATTTGTAAATTAAATACAGAGCTCACTCAATTAATTTTGTGAACCTTGCCGATGTTTAGTTAGAGAGATACCTCATGTTTTATTGAAAAACCTACTTCTTAATTTAGCTTGGTCTAGCCAACAGATTATTGTTGCAAAAATAGAAGTGATGAGTGCGACCTAGTACTAAGAACAAATTGTGGAAAAGTCGACAGTTTTTGTTTTTCCTAATCTTTTAAATATCCTGACTCTTTCGGTTGACTCATTAGTGAGTGTTATGACAAATGTCATGAGAATCGTGCATTTGGTGAGGAAAGTAGGAAACTTGGTGAAGTAATAGATTTTGGTATGCTCAACACGTATGCTATTTTCCGCAAAAAGGATGCCCTTAGACATACCAAGTGAACGCGAGTCACGAGTCTGAAATTTATTTTTTGCAATCAAAAGTGTGTGAATTTCGTTATTACATATAGACATGTGCAATTCATCATCTTGGTAAGATATCTGCCTATGCGCCATTTATCTTCTGCCTCGAAAGTAAGGGAGCAAGTCAATCTCATGCTAAAGAGGTTAGTTCTTTTTTTTTTAATTTCCTTTTTTCACATAAAGTACTATTTTCAAGTTTGAATTATAGGCACAGTTGTACCCCCAAGGGACTGTTTCGTTGTCTATCGTTATCGAATTGTTGAAATAGCATATCGATCGTCTTGTTCTAATGGCATAAATTAACATAATCACTCCCAACAAAATCGACGCCGGTACCAAGATCTACATTGGATCATAGTTGAGATAATGACAAACATCATCTCTAGATATATGACAAATAGCAGTTACACATTTTGTTCTTAATACAAGTTACTTTGAAATGGGAATTCTTCGAACGAATGATATATATATACTTGTCATATATCTAGAGATCGAATATGATCTAACAACACTGATTGGGTAGCGTACTAAGGATATTTCTTGTACGATAAATATCCCTGGCAACGAGATTGAAATCGAGGTTTGTGTAACTGTCATGTTTAAAGATAAAACAGGAATGCTTATTAAACGCCATTTATATATCGTGTCTGTGCAGATTTAAGCATAGACACTGAAAAAAATCTTTGTGTTCTGAAAAAAATGTTCTAACTCTTTGTTTGCAATTATCAAGAGCACGTGTTGAAAGTAAGGATTTTTTCACTTCAATTTGCAATGTGCTTGAAGGATTTTTGCTTGATTTTTGCTTCAATGAGTTTTGCCCGTTTTGATGGTGGAAGCTTTTCTCGATCTTGTTATTAGTGATGACTTTTTAAGCATCATTGTTGGTTCAAATTTCGTAATTCCTGGTTCTGGAACTTCTCGTGGTATTTCTTACTCAGGGATCGAAATTTTTCACCGCGGAATATCACAGCGAAAGTCACAAGATTTTAATTTAGTTTTCAATGTCAAGTTTTTCTTTTTATTAATATTTCTTCCTACGATTTTTTTAAAAGTGTGCTCAACCACTTAAAATTGACTACGAAGTAATTGATACGTGTGCCAAAGGAGCTGAAGGGAATGCGTTGGAACACCAGGTTGGTAAAGGAAATTAATCGTTTTGGGGATATTTTCTGACAATCAATATTTTTAGAACTTTTACGAATTCTAGTTCCCCCATTGTTTTGCCCTATGTTTGAGGGTTCTACCCCCCTCCTTTGCCCTGAATGGCTTCTGCAATGCCTGCCAGTTGCCACGACATAATTGGAGTTATGAAACAAAACGAAAAAGTAATTGAAGAATTTAAGGATTTTAATATTAGAGATCTTGGTTTTTTTTAGATGGCCCTGAAGACTGCCGCGTTGAAACCAAAACACCAATATGTTCCGTGGATTGTGGTAGATGGGGTAAGTATTTTGGGATTTTTAAAATTAATTTTCGATAGTTATTTTATTATTTTTACATTAATTTTCCAAATTGATTAAAGATTTTAAATTAAATAAAATTTCCAATACATCGATTTTCCGAATTGATTTAAGATTTTTACATAAATTTTCCAAATTGATTTAAGATTTTTGCATTAATTTTTCAAATTGATTTAAGATTTCTACATTAATTTTCCAAATTGATTAAAAAAATTTACAGTATATAATTTTCCAAATTGATTAGGGTTTAAAATTAAACGTTCTAAGATATTGATTTCCGAAATTAATTTAAGATTTTTATCCAAATTGATTTAAGATTTTTACATTAATTTTCCAAATTCATTTAGGATTTTTTAATTTTGCAGAAATACACTGTTACGAGCTCAATTCATGAATTTATAAAAAAAAATGTAAATGAAAGGGAAATTTATATTTGGGCTCTGAGAGTCTGTCAGTCAATCGATTTACTTACTAAAAAACAGCTGCGCTTTTTTAGAATCGCCAGTAACGTTGATAAATAAACACGACCCTAACATCCACAACGGAGCGAAAATCACTCCGATAGCAATTAGGTATTTTGTGAAAACGGAGCTTTTTGGGTTGTGACAGCTCTGCAAGCATTATCCGAAATTTTTATTTGGAACTTTTTAGTCCGAAACTTTTGGATGTTAATGTAATTGAACGACCAGAGACATAAAGACGAAATTTAATGTAAAACGTTTGTAAGCAAAATCTTAACTAAAAAAATCACCATTTTTACTTATATGTAATAGGTACATACAAACGCAATACAAAATGAAGTTCAATCTGGTATGCTGGCGTATGTCTGCAAGAATTACAAAGGGCCAAAACCAAGTGCTTGCGACGGCGTAACAACGAAGAGGTCCAATGTCTGCTACAGAGATTAGACGGAAGAAACTGACAGTACACTTTAGGACGTTGTCAGACTTGCTCCAAGTCTGTCTCTTCAGTCAGTAAAACGAGTATATTGCAAAAACTTTCTGCGGAGGAGTATTCTGGAAAAATTCGGAGCCACTTCTCCCTCGCAAATTTCCTCCGCAGCGGACTTGTACATTTTTGACTGATGTTCACTGATAAAAGAGGTAGACTTGGAGCAAGTTATTATATGGGATGATTTAAATGATTTTTCTGTAGTATTTGTTAATGGAATGTAATTAAAGTAAAAGTTTAATGATTTTTTTCTCAGGATTGTAATTTAATTGCAGTTTTTTCATTTTGCACAGCACAATTGTTTTTTTCTTCACCATAATTGAATTAACCCGTTTGGGCCCTATTCCTAATAACAACAAAATACAAATAAATACATGACATTAATAGAAATAAAAAACTTACATAATATAATAACAAAAAATAACCCCACCTCGCCACAGGTTACTGATGAGCACATGCAACAACACTTCTCGCTAATTTTATATGATTACTTAGAATTTGTGTGCTTTTGGCGGACAGAGAGTGCTTTGAAAACAAAATTTCATAGATTTCTTAATATAGCAGTGCTTTCAGAAGAAAATAAACTGATAAAATTTTGGTGGGATGGATAACGTTTTTCTTTCTTTTTGATCAAATGTTTCAAAGAATTTTGAAGTTTTTAAATTTTTCTTTGAAGAAACTTTTTCTATAACATATGAGGAATTTAGGATGAAAATGAATAATCATTTGTCTTAAAAAACAATTTTGAAGATCCTATGGCTGCGCGCATGTGTTTCATAAAAAGCAGCTGCTTTCAAGGACAGCATTTTCAGGGATTTGAATTTCAAAGTGGCAGAACAAGAACATGGGAAGATTTTGCAACAATAGTGAAATTGACACGCCAATTTCAAAGCGATTAGCCATTTAAGACAAAGCGAATTCTCTCAAGGCTTTGTTTGTTTTGATTTTCCACTTGAAAGAATTCGCTTTGTCTTCGATGACTAATCGCTTTGAAACTGGCGTGTCAATTTCACCATTTTTGCAAAATCTGCCAGTAAAAAGCTGAAAGCCAATGTAAGTGGTGTATGTGGTCACGTGGAGTCAATGCCATGATAAAAACTCGCACTATTGACAATTAATTAATGTTATTTTTATAATTTAATCGAATTTTACAATGTTATTGTTCAGAAAACGAAAGGTGTCTGGTTAGTTGCTTCGGCCTGCCAATATAAATGTAAACATGGAATCCACCGGTACCACGAGACGAGACCAGACAAAGAAGACGCGAGTAGGATAATTTCATAAATGTAAATAACACCTTGCAGGCCCTGTTATTTTTTTGAAAACACTTACATGCAGTTTTATACCACATTTCTTATCAGTGGTGGCACAAAAAGGCTACTGCCCCTCCTCCCACCGGTGCTCACGAGGAAAAATGTTGCCTTTGGAAACTTACTGTAAAAACTGTAAAACATTTTGTTGCACCCGGATTTTTATTGCACCCATTGTAAAAATTTTCATGCACTCGGACGGAGTGTTCTTGAAGTTATTTTGGGTAGGTTGGGGGCTTTATCGAATTGAGGAAAATACGGGAATATTTCATCTTGCTTGCTTGTAAGATTGGAATGACAGGAGGAAGAACGCTGTTGTGATAAAATTTTTAATTTCAACCCTTCGAACATCCAACATAACCAAAGTTAAAAGGGTATGAGCCCTAGTCTGATGACATTTTGTTAGTCTACAGATATGAGAATCTAAAAACAAAAAGATGTTTCTCGTAGGCCACTATGATAATGATAATAAAAATGCCAACGTTACTTACAATATAATGTTTATAAACTACAAGTTATTTAAATACCAAAACAAATTACAATTTGATCAAGTACCAAGAAAACGTTGAGGACACTAAGAAAAGATCCATTTGGGACCATCTATCCTAATGCCCTTTGTGTTTTTTTCCAAGATGGTTGTGAGGGTCCAATACCAATTTTTTTCAACTTTACATAGTAAATTACTATTTCATAAGGAATATAAATTTAATCTCTATCTTTTTCGTGTATTTTAAGGAAATTTGCTCGGAAGAAACACATTATATTTTTGGTACAAGAAATTTTGTACTTAGGTTTTCTGAACAGTGTACTCTAGTTTTATTTATGGTTAAAACCGGATTAAACATTTCTATGATGACATTGAAGTGTCGTTGGCAAAAATATGCGTATTTTATGGTTCATCTTCATTTCAAAATATCAAATTTTTACCTTGCTGCAAGTTTTTATTTAGACTTTGATGGGTAGGACGAGAGAAAAAGTAACATTTAAAATTGATAGCAGCACAAAATTGCGTCATGTTGCTGTGTACACTAAAAACTTGCTGTGTACATAATAATGGAAATGAAAAATACAAAATGGAAATTAAAAATAGCAAATGACTCTCCACAAAATATTTAAAATTTTCTCAAATATTTTGCAATTTTTCATATTTCAAATAATTCTTTGAGACTTTTATGAGCATTTTAGAGGTTTTTCACAATTTTATTAATACTCGGAATTCATTCATACTCGGTGGAATTATGGGTAAAAGTTATCCCACGTGCTTACGGTCACGTTACTCTATCCATTGTATTAGGCACATAGCAGCCGACATTGGAATTGTAACGTGCATTTTAGAAAGTTTTGGTGTGCGAGAAAAAGAGAAAAATGGAAGGCAAAATGGAACCACTTTACGAATCTTTCGATGGCGAAGAGGATGGTAAAGGTCAAGATGGCCACACTCATTCAGGAGGGACGAACAAAGGCAACTTGATTGTTAATTACATACCTCAGAGCCTCAGCCAAGATGAGGTGCGAAACATGTTTGCTGCGATAGGCCCTGTGAAAAACTGCAAACTTGTTCGTGATCATACAACTGGGCTAAGTCTAGGCTATGCGTTTTTGGAATATTTTAATCCTGAAGACGCACAGAAAGCTATTCTTAAACTAGATAAGTGTCGTCTACAATCGAAAACTTTGCGAGTGAGCTATTCAAGACCTTCTTCGTCAGACATTAAAAACGCGAACTTGTACATCGCTGGTTTGCCTCCAACGGTCGACGAAGACAAGTTAAGCATACTATTCAATCAGTTTGGACAGATAATAACTCATAAAGTTCTTTACAACGCAGATGGATCTAGCCGAGGGATAGGTTTTGTCCGTTATGACAGAAGAAACGAAGCTCAAGATGCAATTGATTCGATGAATGGAAAATCACTTGACGGTGGTTCTGTGCCTTTGACTGTGAAGTTCGCCATACCACCTGCTGTAAAAAACGTCAACCAACCATCCTTAGGAATCACTAATCAGAATCCAATTTCGGCAACTGGAGGACCCACTCGCAACCAGAATGTCAGGTTCAGTCCAATGGCTTCCAACAATGGCCCTGATATCGTAGGTATGATGGCAGCAGCTGCTGCTGCACAATCTCTTCAACAAACTCCTGTCCCAAATCCCTTAGTAGGACCATCAAACCAGACGGGTAGATCCATGGGTCCTTGGTGCATTTATGTTTATGGACTCCAGCCAACAGCCACTGAGACAACACTGTACCAATTGTTTGCTCCATTTGGTGGAATTCTCAGTGTTAGGTTGATGCGTGATCTTACTAAATCTGATCAACCATGCAAGGGATATGGTTTTGTTAATTTTATCAATAGTGCTGATGCGCACAGGGCTGTTATGCAGATGAATAACTTCATGTATGAAGAGAAATATCTTCAAGTTTCATTTAAAAGTGGCGGTGGCAAGAATCAAAACTAGAATATGAGTAGAAAGGGTTTGTGTGACCTTTTGGTGTTCTATTTTTCATATATATTTAAACATATTTCCAGACTGGAAGTAGGCTTTAAAAACAAAAGGATTACTGTTTTACTACTTTATTGTTTAGTGCACATTGAATATATCAGCGAACACATATAGGCCTAGAAACAATACAATGGTATATGCTAAACTATCAAACACAACCATTAATTAAAAGAAGTTAAATTCATCAGATCAGCATCAAATTTTGCTGTGTAAGTGACATGTTCCTCGTGTGACACTTCAGCATTGTAGTCAGCAAGGTCAAACGTTGAATTAAATTGCATTAAATATATACAATTTTTACCAAAAAGTAAGCACCCAAAAGTTTTTCAAAGTTTAGCCGAATTTTAGCCATGGCTTCATTCTCAGTAAAGCAGCTGTTTAGAAGACATTTTTCATTATGCTTGCCTTCAATGAATACACATAGATGTGTTTATTATATATGTATATATTTACGTATACCTGTGCAAGTTATATAATGATTTTATTTTAATTCACACTTATGGCAATATTATAAGTCATTAAATACTTAAAAAGTCTGGTGAAAATTTAATCAACTGTGATTGACTCTTGTTTTGACAATAAAGATTTTGTCCATCTCTAGGGGCTAAATATCATATTTGAATTACCATAAAATGTATCAGATCAGCTCTATATTTTCATTTAAGTTTGGAAATTTTGGAAAACTTAATGTGAGAGAGGTTATTAAAATTTGAGCAATACTAACAACAGAATTTGTCAGGAAATAAAAACATTTTTACTTTGAGTTTTATATTTGCATTTTTTCTGCTTTTCATTTCTTTGATTCCTTGGTTCTTTTGTTGGTTTTTAAAATCATATTTTGTGTTATATTTCATTAGTTGTTTTTTTGATTTATTATTGATAATTATCATGTTCTTTTTTATATATTATATAACAACATGTTTATTGATTTTTTGCTTGGTATATATTATATATATAATATACACTTTAGTTTGCTTTATTTTGGACAGTTTTTAACAATATATTTACTTCAAAGACCTTGACAGTTGTTATTATGTAGGTTTTTTTGCGTATGTTTGTTCACAAGAACAAAGTATATATAACCTTGTTATTTATATTATATGCGTATATGATCATCATTTATTTTGTTTTTGTTGTTGTTTACTTTCTTAATTGATTGTTTTTGTATTTTATGATGTTTTTTCTGTTGTTCAAAACCAAACCATCTATTATAAACATAAACATAATCAGAACTGAATCTACAAATAGCAACAGAAATTTTTTAAATTTTTAGTTAAACTTATAGTTGTGGAAAATTTCTTAGCTGTATCACACCAACATTGTTTTTAGATACTAATTGCTAACGTTTAACTTGTTTTGTTGTCATTTGATACAAACTCATATAGTATCTTACTGACAACTTTCAATTTTAAACTAAACTATGTAAAATTATATACCAACTCCATGATTTTTAAACATTGTGTGAGCTAACATTTTAAACAATTTTGAGAAATGCATACATTGATAAAGTTACACATTTAAAGACAATAAAATTACACAACATATTTATTTTAAACAGCTTTAAGTTAATTTTAAAAACAGGGTTTGCCAATCATACTTTTTATAATCATTGTATTATAGATTAAGCAAGTTGCAATTCTTATTGCACATAATTTCATACACAAGCATGAATTAGTCATACATAATGTTTTGAATTTTTTTGCTTGTCAAATGTAAGTAGTGTTTCAAGGTTATCGAAAATTTCACGTCAGTTAGTTGGACCAAAATTTTTTTTTATGTTTGACAGTCCTAAATTTATGCTTCAATAATAATCTGTACACACAGTTCTAAATTTTTTTTTGAAAATGTTTAACTATAAATTTAAAACTTCATAACTGGTCAAGAATTTCCCAACATCTTTTAACAATATAAATTTGAAGAAAACGTGCTGTGATCTGCATTTATTCACACTGTTCATGATACATTGAGCAAGGGAATAAAGGATAGCTGCAAGCCAAGGTTAAACATGTAGATGCAACTAAAACATTTTATATATAGATTTACATTGGTCATTCCTAACTCAAAGAAACTTTGACCTATACCTCAGGCCATCTGAAGATTTTGTGAGCTATTGGGCCTACCAGTGATATAACATATTTACGTACCTTGACAAAGTGTGTTTAATAACTGGTTTTGAAATTCAATTGTCTTTCTCTTCAATTTGAAATTTGGTAATAACGAATTTCAGTTTAAGATAAATAATGCCATTCAGACATAAACACACCAAACCGAGCTCCCTTGCAAGCCTTGTAACTATTTTACATCACTGGTAGTAGGACCATCAACTGATGCAATCTTCATAAGTATAGCCCTGATTACATGTAACTCAAAGTTGGCCTAAGTCAATTAAATTACTGTGGTCCTAAATCGACTTAGATGAGGTTGAATATCTGTTTAAATCAGAAAAAACTTGTCGTAAGTAAATTTATTTTTATTTAAGATCATGCTTACCTTCAAAATATTCCTTTTTATGAAATTACCTTTCTGTTGCCTTACAAGTATTTCCTATATTTGGATGTTTTTGTCTGGTTCCTTTTTAACACTTTTGACTTAAATGTAACTAAGAGCATGCAGTGTTATTGCAAGAAAATTATGTTGATACAAGCCGAAAATAGAATAGAGTCAAAGCTATGAGTCTTGGGGCATTCCATATTTTGTAGCATCAATGCTGGAATAATTTCTGGGGTATATCATGAATGAATGAAATTTTATTTATAGAAATACGATACAAAATACTGTATTCTATGTGACCCAAGTAAAGCGTTGCTTACCTACATACATAAGAATTACAAATCTACTAACAATAATAACCAAACAACGCTAATAATTGATACATTTAAAATCAGGTTACGAAGTATCACGCCAATACAAAATATTAATTACTTGTAACAGATAATTGTAATTCAAATTCCATTCCTTTTGTAATGAGACTGTAGAGAATCATTTTTTCATAAAATTTATAATTTTTAAAATTCCATTTTGTAGTGCTTGTATTTGGTTCTTGTATTTTTTTGCTGCAGCACCATAACCTTCAATTGAGTAGGAAATTTATGATATTGTCTTCAGGTGTGAATGAGATAATTATTATGCATTATGCAATGTTTAAATATCTTTATAGGGATGTCTATTTACATCATTTATCAATTAAAGTTTTTTGAGATTATGAAGGGTAAGATTTTGATATACTTTTTAATCAGTTAATTTCATTCAATATTAAAACTATGGAACTTAGTATGTAATATATTTTTAATTATATGTATTTAAATATATCTTATACCAGGTAGGGTGTCTCAAAAAATACCCCCGTTTCCATCAAAATATCGGGAAGAGATCATAATTTTGAATAATAAAAATGTAAAAATTTAGACTCTCGAGTCTTCAATTTAGCCAACAACGTCATTCTTCATGAACACATATTTGTATATTTAGACCTTTTGCTGGAGTTTTTAACTTATTTTTCGTTGATAAACATACACATATTAGCCACATATTTCAAGGCTGTGGGAAACAAACCCAAGGCGTATTTTGATCGACTGTTCTTTAAATGCTTATATTTTCTGGACCACCGCACCGGACTACTCATTGTCATTTCCTTTCATTTGTCTCTTATTTTCCTTTTTCATTTGTTTCTTATTTTCCATTGTTGTTGTTATTTTGATTGTTTTTGTTTTGATTGTGTTTTTTTTTACTTCCAGGTGACGATGGATTACTGCTACGTCCAGTTAGATTTGAGACGAGTCATCAACCGTCATACAATTCGTTTTCAAAACTCAAACTGGACATAAAAACAAGACCATACACAAGCACAAACAAATCAAACCACACAAACGGAAGATACAGAAACTTTGTTACAGTTAACAGTAAAGATGATACCAGCAGCCTCACAATGAAAATATACCGTTATTTCTGGGTCTTAGATTACCTGGGTATGGTTTGCAGACTGGCTCGACTTGGTCGTGATGATTCAAATTTTGATCAGTTTAAAAATGTGTTAACTAGTCACGTAAATATGACTTAAATATGCGATGGGAGAACATTGAATATGTCGCAGCAACGTGTCCACAAAGTTTGCATGTTTTCTCCCCTGATTCGTGGTACTCTACCTTGCCCCCCCTCCCCCTCCGATAAGATGAGTTGGCTTGCTGCCAGCTCTGAATGTCTAAAACAATGTCCACGCCAACGAGTTTCATCATTCTTGCCAGTATTTTGTCTTTCACCTTTATGAGTTCTGCTTGGAGGTCGATGCTCTAATCACGTAGCTAATTGTTCTATGTGCATACACCCTCTATAACTTCCTCTTGTTACACCGTTAATTTTAATATTCCTCTTTCAGACTCGTGCAGCAGCACTGACTCCATGGGTGCTACAAACAGACGCCTCCTGAGCTTGTTTTTCATCTCTGACTGCTTAACCTTCTTTGTGTCGTGTATTACACTCCATTCAAGAGATCTTCAGTGATGATCTTCAAAGATGATTTTTAAATCTTGCTCAGCTGATTCGATCCATGGACAATGGTATTGGAAGTCTTCAACCACTTATGGATATGTCTAGACTATGCGTTATAACTCAATGTTCGACGAGAAACGTGACCATGGATTAGGTGGGCCTCAGGGATCTGACTCCATCCATATGTGTGTTTTGTGCAAAGCAAATAAAAAATAACCGCAAAACTAATTTGGGTCAAGAACACCAGAAAATTGCTGAATTTAATCAATTAATTTCAGAAAATTGCTGAATTTAATCAATTAATTTCAGATAAAATATAAGAATTCAGTTTAACAAGACAATATCAAGGTGTGAAGAATTTTACCATCGTCCTTTAAGAAGTCTCCAAAAAATTAATTGGTGCAACACATACTGGCATAAATATTGGCCGATTTTTCAGTAAATGCTCAGTACGATTGATTGCTAGAGTAAGTACATCAATGGGAGGAAACACATGATGTTGCTCCAGTTTTGAAAAATGCCCAGAAGAAGCTAGACATCCAAATTATAAAACACATCTGTGTAAACCCTTTCTCGATGATGCCTGGAAATTTTGCGCGTGAACTTTTTATACCAGAAAATGAAAACGCACAACTGATAACGACTGATGATGAAGGTGGCCGCAAAGAATTAAACTTGATTCTGGAAAAAGTCTGTTTACAGATCGACGAAACCTAACAAACAATAGACATTAGAAACCACAAAACTGAAGCATTTGAGATAAGAAAATTGCTTTATCAAAGATGATCCGGCCCATTTACCTATATGAGATAAATGAGCACGTACAAGAAATTTTGGAAAATTCTGATGGTCTAGGTTCTATAGGTGCTTTTAGCAGTGAAGGAAACGAAGGAGGAAATACACTATTCATGATTTTCTGCAAGGTGTACTCTCATAGGGTAGTTTTACATAAGGGACTTAAACGAGGATGTCATAAAACTGCATTGGCTATACACTTCACACAATTTAGGGTCAACATCGGAATTGACTTATAAAAAGTATCAATGCTCTAGTTGTTTAATATTTGGTCAAGGCCAAGAATAAAAGGTAAGAAATTTTCTTTCGTTTTATTTTGCCCCTTTTCTTGAGTTAGATCTTCCCCCATGTATTTTCTTTTTGGATTTTACAATTTTCAGCAAGATGACAAGGATCTGGTGTTCGGGGGTTTGCTTGTAAATAGTGCTATTGACTTGTTTGTTCACCCATGACTTAAAATGGAGATATCTTTATTTATATTTATCACAGGATTGCATCTCTTTCTTTTATTCTAACCGACAATAGGTGCAGGTGAACTTTTGGGTGGAACGGACTGTTAGAATGATTTTTGAACATTGAGCCACCCTTGTCTTGTCTTGTCTGTATGGCATGATGAGTCCTCATCAGGAGATATGACCTTTGCCTAATGTATGTGTGATGTGTTGGTTACTTGCTCGATGTTTAGCATTCTCCACAATTGGGAAAGTTTACTGGTTAAGTTTTGTTATACTTTAGAACTTCTGGTATTTCTCCATCCTCTCCGCAGCTCATTTTCCGCGCCTGATTCTCGATATTTGATTTATTAGCCTTACAATACTTATCCTTAGTGAATTGTCCATCAGGTATGGGTAGATCTTGGCAGACTAGAACTAAGAGTTCAATTTCTTCGTTGATTTCAGTAGGATTACCAAGAAAAATTGCAGCAAATGTTGAATCGGCTTCATCTTCCACATGTGTTCCTCATCTCATCTCCATTGCATAGTGTTTGTTCCTAAAGCTGCGATGGGTATGTCATCAGATGATTTCATACATACTTGGTTTTCATAGCTGTCTCCTGATGGGCTCCTGATTTGATCATTCCTCCTCAGACTCAACCTTACTGCAGCAGCTAATTCTCTGTGGTTGATCCTTAATTGTACTAAAGTGTACGTTTGTCATCTTGTTGTGAGTAAACATACCATCACTACCTGCCCAAGGTCGGCATTAGTAATGCCAATAATTGTCAGAAAGCTGTACTTTGCGACTGCGTCAATTACCAATTGTAGCTAGTTGTAAAACTATGATTTACCAGTGACATCAGCATACTCGCATGGTGCACACAGCAATGTCCGTCAGTGTAGGATTGCCACAGACTGTCTGATACGGGATCCACGCAGAAGATTTTGTGTCGCCCTACCAATGACAATTTTAACTCCTTCAGTAGCTGCTTGAGCAGAGTTTCTCATATCCTTCCGGTCTTTTATGCAGGGGTGGATCCAGACCGGTTTAACTGGTTCACATAAACCTGTCAGAATTTCAAACATGATATTTTCTAGATCACCCTCTATTTATTAAAAAAAATTCCTATCACGATCTCCACACTCGTCATGTTGTCTGTCTGTATCCACAGATTTCCACACAGTTAATAGACGAAAGCCACTAATCCGTGATATTCATGCTTTTGAGAGATATAATTGGCCAATGACAGATTCTTCCATTTGCGTAAAACTTTTGATTGCGTAAGATGAAAGAATGGGAAGAACTGGTGGCACATTCATTTGATGCCCATACTCTCGAGTCCAGAATAGAAGGGGGGGATTGGAATAGGCGGAGGGGTTGGAAAAGCAGCTAATGTTTAATTAGTAGGGGATTGAAATAAGCGCGGGGGGCATCCATTGAGAACCTTTTTGAGCGCGTTTTTGACCTTCCAGGCAGCTCGTAACAAGAAATTATTGTGAAAAAAGAAGCAAAAACGGAAATTGTGGCGGCCAGTGTGATGGCCCGGCAACCTTGCCTGAGTGACGGGACAAGGGGCAAATCATGCCCCTGACATGAAATGAGATCCCTGAAAGTAAGGTTTCATAACCAGATCTTCAGAGAATATTTGTAACTGGTTTGTAAAAGTGACTTGCCCCTCGACAAATAGGCTTTTAAGGTCGTGGGTTGACGTGACAGCATCAAATTTTCAGCCATCACACGGCGGTCAGCAGAATATGCTGAAATATAAATGAAATAATTAAAAACTCAAAGAAACATAAAATAATAGAAAGGATGGGAGGAAAAACGATTCATTTTTGGCTTGATGCGTTCCTTCGTTGTTTGACCTTTGAGGGTGCTATGATGATCGACGTGAGCCAGAAAAGACTGGATGGACAGCAAATCTACATTAGATTTTAAATAGGCTATGCAATATCTATGCAAGAGTAGAACAAAATGAAAGATTCGGAAATAGAACAATATCTACAATGTGAAATGTACGAATAGTAAGCGAGGAATAGTAAATATAAAAAGAAAATTGATATTTAATTGTCATATATATCGAATGTATAAATTGTAAATTATTTTGAAATTACTAATTTATGATGGAGAGTTTATCTGTTTAGAAAAAAATTCAATTTTAGAAATATTTCGTTTTTATTTTATTTGAATACTGCCAGTGTTACAATACAATTTTTTGAAATATCTAGGCAACTGCTTCATAAGCAACTGCACTGAAATTTGTCTAAGAATTAAGCAACTCAATCTCTGAGATAAGATAAAAGTAAGCAACTTACAGGAGACGAGTAAGCAACTTTTAAGGGTGTGCTATCTTGGTTTGGAAATTTCCCGAATTTGTACTGTTATTTTCTTTAGATATTTCATTGTTTTAGTAGGCAATAGCCATTGTTATAGGTTATAGCCTTTGCCTTTGTCCCAAAAGAAACCTTTTTACTTCAGAGGCAATTAGAAATTGAATATTTCTTAACTACTAAGGCAAGGTTAGAGACTCATTTTATGCTGAAAACGAGGCTATTCGTAATTGGATATTTGTTAGTAAAATGATGAGGTTATAAATTTGTTTTAGGATAAAATTGATGCTTTTTTTGAATTTGGAATTTTTTCGGCTAAGATGGTAACGTTATAGCCTTGGTTTTTAGATGAAAACGTGGAATTTAGAAAAGCCTCGTTTTCAGCCAAAAAGCAAGGCTATAACCTTACCATTTTAGCCAAGACTTGCAATTTCAGCAAGGCTATAACATAACTATTTTGCCAAAAACTTGCAATTTCGTCTTGCAAAAACGTTTAGCATATTTTAGCTAAGATGCGAGGCTACAACCTTACAATTTTATATGAAAAAACAGGCAATTTCTAAAAGCCTCGTTTTCAGCTAAAATGCAGGGCTATAACCTTACCATTAGCCCAAAAATCTTGCAATTTCGAAAGCCTCCTTTTCAGCCTAAAAGCTATAAAGGCTATTTACTTAACATTTTAGCTATAATCTTGTAATTTTAAAAAGCCTTGTTTTCAACTAAGAAGCAAGGCTATAACCTTAACATTTTGGCAAAAAGCCAGCAATTTCTAAAAAGCTCGTTTTTAGGCAAGGCTATAGCCTTCTCATTTTGCTAAAATCTTGCAATTTCGAAAAGTCTTGTTTTTAGATAAAAGTGATGCTATAACCCTACCATTTTAGCCAAAATCATGCAATTTCTAATAGTATCATTTTCCGCTAAAATGCGAGGCTATAACCTTACCATTTTAGCATAAAACTAGCGATTTTGGAAAGCCTCGTTTACTGCCAATAAGCAAGAGTATTACCTTGGAATTTAGGCTCAAAACGTGCAATTTCTAAAAGACAAGTTTTCACCTAAATTATAAAAATTAAATTCACCTAGAATTACCATTAAACCTAAATACTTGCAATTTGGAAAAGTCTTGTTTTTACCATGTCATTTGCGCAGAAATCCTGCAATTTTTAAAGACTCGTTTTCATCCTTAAAGCAATGCCATAGCCTCACAATTTTATCTACAAACACGAAATTTCTAAGCCCCTTGGGTTCAGCTAAAATGCAAGGCTATAACCTTGCCATTAGCACAAAAACCTGCAATTTTGAAGAGAGATTGTTTTCAGTTTTCAGCCTAAAACCAAGGCTACAATCTCAATTTGCTAAAAATCTTAAATTTCTAAAAACCTCGTTTTCAGCCTAAAGGCAAGGCTATTAACTTACCACTTTATGTAAAATCTTGCAATTGCAAAAGCCTCGTTTTCAGCCAAGAAGATATAACTATAAGATATAACTATAAACCTATCATTTTGGCAAAAAACTAGCAATTTCTAACAGACTCGTTTTCAGCTACAGTTCATGGCTATAACCTTACCATTCTTGCAAAAAAAAATGAGATTTTGGTAAGCCTTTCCTTTAGGTAAAAGGCAAGGGTATTACCTTGAAATTTCGAGAGATCTTGTTTTTAGCTAAAATTCAAGACTACCTTACCATTTTAGCTAATGCAATTTCTAAAAACCTCCTTTTTAACTAAAAAGCAAGGCTATAACCTTACAATTTTGCCAAGAACCTGTAGTTACAGAAAACCAAAAATGCAAGGCTATAACTAAAAAAAGCCCGTTTTCAAACTGGAAGCAATGCTATAACCTTATCATTTTAGCAAAAAACTTTCAATTTTGGAAAGATTACCTTTTTAGCTAAAAAGCAAGGCAATATCTTCACAATTTTAGCCAACAGAAAATAATTTTTAAAAGACTCGTTTTCAACATAAAACTGAAGGCTATAACCTTAATAGTTTTCTTAAAATATTTCAATTTCTAAAGCCCTTCTTTTTAGCTAAAAAGCAAGGGTATAACCTTACACTTTGGGGCAAAAGCTTGTAATTTCGAACCGTCTCGTTTTCTGCTAAAATGCAAAACTTTAGCCTTGCAATTTTGGCAAAAATATGTAATTTCAAAAAAACCCGTTTTTAGATTGGAAGCAATGCTATCACCTTACCATTTTAGCAAAAAACGTGAAATTTCGGTAAGCCTTTTTGTCAGCTAAAAAGCCAGGCTATAAACTGACGATTTTAGCAAAAAACTTGTAATAACAGAATGCCATGTTTTGAACGAAAATAAAAGGCCATAATTTTATCACTGTAGCCAATAACTTGCAATTTCGAAAAAACGCCTATTTCAACGTAAAACCAAGGAAATAACAGAGCCATATTTGCAAAAATCTAGCAAATTCTAAGAGCCTCCCTTTTAGAAAAAAAGCCATGCTATAATCTTACAATTTTGGCAAAAACTTGTAATTACGAAAAGCTGTGTTTTCAGCTAAGGTTCAAGACTATACCCTTATCATTTTACTTAAAAACGAGCAATTTCAAAAAGTCTTGTTTTTAGCTAACAAACGAGGCCATAACCTTATAATGTTATCCAAAAACATGCAAAAACTGAAGGCCATAACCTTGCCATTACGCCAAAAAAATACAATTTCAAAAAGACTTTTTCTAAGCTTAAAACCAAGGCTATTACCAATTTACCAGTTTTGATGAAATCTTGCAAATTCTAAAAGTCTCCCTTTTAGCTAAAAAGCAAGGCTATAACCATACAATATTGGCAAAAAACTTGTAATTATGCAAAGCCATGTTTTCAGCTAAATTTCTAGGCAATACCCTTATCATTTCACCCAAAAACGTGCAATTTTAAAAAGTCTTGTTTAAGCTAAAATGCAAGGCCATAACCTTATCACTTTAGCCCGAAACGTGCAATTTCGAAAAGACACGTTTTCAGCTAAAATGAAAGGCCTTAACCTTATCGCTTTAGCCAAAAACGTATAATATTGATAAAAACATGTAATTATGAAATGCCTTGCTTTCAGCTCAATTTCAAGGCTATACCCTTACCATTTTACCCAAAAACGTACAGATTCCAAAAGCCATGTTTTTTTGCTAAATTGCAAGGCCATAACCTTACCATTAGGGAAAAAACTGACAACTTCAAAATGGTTTTTCTGAAGCCTAAAACAAAGGCTATAACCTTACCATTTTTGCTAGAATCTTGCAAATTCTAAGAGCCTAATTTTGTGCAAAAAGCAAGGCTATAACCTTACAATATTGGAAAAAAATTGTAATTATGCAAAGCCATGTTTTCAGCTAAATTTCTAGGCAATACCCTTGCCATTTCATTTAAAAACATGCAATTTCAAAACGTCTTGTTTTTAGCTAAAGTGCAAGACCATAATATTGACACATTAGCTAAAAACAAACTTACAATTTCGAAAAGACGCCTTTTTCAACATAAAACCAAGGATTTAACGGGGCCCAATGCTAAAATTCAAGGCCATAACCTTTCAATTTTATATAAAAACAGGGAATTTCTGAAACCTCGTTTTCAGCTAATATGAAAGGTTCTTGCCATTAGGCCAATAACTTACAATTTCGAAAGAACTTTTACCAAGCCGAAAAGCAAGGCTATAAAGTTATCATTTTGATAAAATCTTGCACATTCTAAAGGACTCCTTTTTAGTTAAAAATCAAGAGCATAACCCTGTCACTTTAGCCAAAAACTTGCAGCTTACAAAAGACTTTTTCTAAGCCTAAAACCAAGGCGACAACCTTACCACTTTGCTAAAATCTTGCAAATTCTAAAAGCCTGAAATTATTCACAAAGAAAGGCTATAACCTTACAATATTGGTAAGAACTTGCAATTATGAAATGTCTTGCTTTCAGCTCAATTTCAAGGCCATAAACCTACCATTTTACCCAAAAATGTGCAGTTTCAAAAAGTAATTTTTTTTTGCTAAAATGCAAGACCAAAACCTTGTCACTTTAGACAAAAACTTGAAATATTGAATATACATTTTCTAAGCCTAAAACCAAGGCTATAACCTTACCACTTTGCTGAAGTCTTGCAAAATCTAAAAGCCTCCTTTTTGCAAAAAGCAAGGCTATAGCCTTACAATTTGGGCAAACAACTGTAATTCCCAAAAACCATGTTTTCAGCTACGTTTCAAGGCAATACTCTTATCATTTTACCTAAAATAGAACAATTTCCAAAAGTCTTGTTTTGAGCTAACATGGAAAGCCATAGCCTTATATATTTATATAAAAGCAAGCAATTTTCGAAAACCTCGTTTTAGCTAAAATGAAAGGCTATAACATCACCATTAGGTCAAAAACCTACAATTTCGAAGGGACTGTTTCTAAGCCTAAAACCAGGGCTATATGCTTACCACTTTGCAAAAATCTTGCAAATTCTAAACGCCCCATTTTTGCAAAAAGCAAGGCAACAACCTTACAATATTGGCAAAAGCTTGTAATTACGAAATGCCTTGTTTTCATAACAGTTTCAAAATATACCCTTACCATTTTACCCAAAAACGTGCAGTTTCAAAAATTCATATTTTTAGTTAAAATGCAAGGCCATAACCTTGTCACTTTAGGCAAAATCTTGCGATTTTTAAAAGACTTATTTTTAGCCAAAACCAAGGCTATAACCTTACAATTTTGGCAAAACTTGTAATTAGCAAAAACTATGTTTTCAGCTAAGTTTCAAGGCCATACCCTTATCATTTTACTTAAAAACGAGCAATTTCAAGAATTCTTCTTTTTAGCTAACATGCAAGGCCATAACCTTATAATGTTATCCAAAAACAAGCATTTTCTAAAAGCCTCGTTTTCAGCTAAAATAGAAGGCCACAACCTTATCACTTTAGCGAAAAACCTGCAATTTACAATAGACTTTTTCTAAGCCTAAAACCATGTCTATAACCTTCCAATTTTTGATAAAATGCTACAATTTCAAAAAGACTTTTTCTAAACCTAAAAGCAAGGCTATATCCTTACCATTTTGCTAATATCTTGCAAATTCTAAAAGCCCTTTTTTTGCAAAAAGCAAGGCAATAACCTTACAATATTGGTAAGAACTTGTAATTATGAAATGCCTTGCTTTCATAACACCTTCTAGGCTATACTATTACCATTTTACCCAAAACGTGCAGTTTCAAAAAGTCTTGTTTTTAGTTGAAATGCAAGTCCATAACCTCACTACTTTAGCAAAAAGCGTGCAATTTGCAATGCCTCTTTTTCTGCAAAAAAAAAAGATAAGCTATTACCTTAGAATTTTATCCAAAGATAAGCAATTTCTAAAAGCTTCCCTTTTAGCAAAAAAGCATGGCTATAACCTTACAATATTGGTAAGAACTTGTAATTATGAAATGCCATCTTTTCACCTAAATTGCAAGGCTATACCCTTACCATTCTACCCATAAACTTCCGATTTCTAAAAGCCTCGTTTTCAGGTAGAATGAAAGGGTATAACCTTACCATTAGGCCAAAACCTATAATTTTGGAATGCCATTTCTTCACCTAGAAATCAAGGCAATACCCTCACCATTTTACCCACAAACTAGCAATTTCAAAGTCTTCTTGTTAGCTAAAATGCAAGGCCAAAACCTAATCACTTTAGCGAAAGAGTTGCAATCTCGGAATGCTGCTTTTCAGCCGAAAAGCAAGGCTACTACCTTACAATGTTATCCAAAAACTAGCAATTTCTAGAAGGCTTGTTTTAAGCTGAAATGCAAGGCTATAACCTTATAATTAGGAAAAAAATATTTGTTTTAAACTAAAACCAAGGCTATAACCTTACCATTTTCGACAAAATCTTAAACATTCGTAAAGCCTCCTTTAAAGCTAAAAACCAAGGCTATAACCATACAATTTTGGCAATAAATATGTAATTCCCAAAAGCCATGTTTTCAGCTACGTTTTCAAGGCTATACCCTCATCTTTTTACTTAAAAAAGAGCAAGTTCGAAAAGTCTTATTTTTAACTAAAAAGCAAGGCCTTAACCGTATCGTTTTAGCCAAAAACTTGCAATTTACAATGGGCTTTTTCTAAGCCTAAAACTAAGGCTATAACCTTACCATTTTTGCTAAAATCTTGCAAATTCTAAAAGCATCTTTTTATCTAAAAAGCAAGGCTATACCTTTACCATTTTACCTAAAAACGTGCAATTTCAAAAGTCTTGTTTTTAGCTAAAATGCAAGATCATAACCTTATCACTTTAGCCAAAAACCTATGCATTCGGAATGCCTCTTTTTTAGCTAAAATGAAAGGCTATAACCTTACTAATTTAGCAAAAAACATGCAATTTGAAATGCCTCTTCTCCTGCTAAAAAACAAGGCTATCACCTTAGGATTTTATCCAAAGATAGGAAATTTCTAAAGGCCCCTTTTTTAGCAAAAAAGCAAGGCTATAACCTTACAATTTTGGCAAAAAGTTGTAAGTACGGAATGCCATCTTTTCACCTAAATCGCAAGGCTATACCTTTACCATTTTAACCAGAAACTTCCAATTTCTGAAAGCCTCGTTTTCAGGTAAAATGAAAGGCTATAACCTTACCATTTGGCCGAAAACCTGCAATTTTGGAAAGACGTGTTTTAAGCCTAAAAACAGGGCTATAACATTACTATTTTGCCAAAAACCTGTAATTTCAAAACGTCTTCTTGTTAGCTAAAACGCAAGGCCTAATCACTTTAGCGAAAGAGTTGCAATTTCGGAATGCTGCTTTTCAGCTGAAAAGCAAGGCTGCTACCTTACAATTTTATCCAAAAACTAGCAATTTCTAGAAGCCTCGTTTTCAGCTAAAATGCAAGGCTATAACCTTATAATTAGGAAAAAAATCTGTAATTTCAAATATCCTTGTTTTAAACTAAAACCAAGCCTATAACCTTACCGTTTACCGAAAAGTCTTGTCTTCAGCTAAATTGCAAGGCCATAACCTTATCACTTCAGCCAAAAACTTGTAGTTTCGAAATGCTTCTTTTTAGCTAAAATGCAAAACTATTGCAATTAGTATTTAGGCCATTATGCAAACAATGTGCAAAACCTTACAGTTAGGCAAAAAATGTGCAGTTACGAAAAGACTAGTTTTCAACCTAAAACCAAGGCTATAACCTTATAATTTGGGCAAAAACATGAAATTTTGAAAAGACCTGTTTTTAGACTGGATGCAACGCTATAACTATTTTAGCCAAAAACTTCCAATTTCGGAAGGTTTTCTTTTTAGCCAAAGGAAAGGCTATAACCTTACCATCTTTGCAAAAGCTTGCAATTTCTAAAAGCTCCCTTTTAGCTAAAATGCAAGGCTATAACCTTACCATTTGGCAAAGAGGCTGCAATTTTAAAAAAGACTTGTTTTTAACCTAAAAGCAAGGCTATAGCCTTAATATTTTGCCAATTTTTGTAGTTACGGAAGGCCCCCTATTCAGCTAAAATGCAAGGCTATAACCTTACCATATTAGCACAAAATTTCAAATTTCCAAAAGCCTTCTTTCCTTGCAAAATTCATGGTTATAACCTTACCATTTTAGCCAAAAGCTTGCGATTTTTGAAAACATTTTTTTAGCTAGAAATTAAGGCTATAACCTTACCATGTTTTCAAAAAACCAGCAATTTGTAAAAACTCGTTTTCAGCCTAAAAGATGCTATAGCCTCATCATTTCAGCTAAAATCTTGCAATTTCAACGCCTACTTTTTTATCTTAAATGCAAGGCTTTTAACCTTACAATTTTGGCAAAAA
Source organism: Phacellophora camtschatica (assembly GCA_036873815.1). Classification (NCBI taxonomy): domain Eukaryota; kingdom Metazoa; phylum Cnidaria; class Scyphozoa; order Semaeostomeae; family Ulmaridae; genus Phacellophora; species Phacellophora camtschatica. The sequence continues at coordinate 38,352 of JAYJMH010036099.1, forward strand.
CTTGTAGTTACGGAAAGCCCCCTTTTCAGCTAAAATGCAAGGCTATAAGATTGTGTATATAACGTTTTATTATGTATAATATATGTATCCGCAATTTCCCCCCTCATTGACAAACAGTCCAAAACGCACACAAACGCCGCTGGCAATCCAAATATCACAATAATAATAAAGACTGGTTTTCTCAGCATTACGATATATATGAATGTGTGGTTTGCTATTAATATATACAATAACATTATAGATACAACAAATATAAATACAAACATCATGTTACTAAATAGCATATTTGCTAAAACTCATCAATAACCAAGTACTAATATAGAAATATAAAAGACCAATAACAGTTCATAAATAACACAGCGAAATATTCTTACAAACTGTTTGTCCATCATCTTCATCTTCAGACATTTTCTTGGGCCTCATCGTTCTTCGTCTTGTACATGCTTTTTCTTCATCACACTGCCTTTCTTTTGTACTAATTTATTTTTACATGTTTTTGTAGAAGAAATAATTCATGGTAAAAAACTTTTATTGTTGAAATCTGGTTAAAAATGATCCAAAATTAAGAAACTTTTACTGTTGGAGTCTTGTCTAGATTTCTTATTAAAAAACGCCTAGTATCAATACCTATAATAGCCGTGAGCAAATAAGTTTATACAGAGAAAAAGTAGCAGTGTACTCAGTAACAATAATATGGTCTATTCCATGTGAATAAAACCGCAGCAAAATAAAAATTGATAGGCCTACAAATTAGTGTCATATTTTTTTATTTGGATTGGCTGCATATTTTTGTTGTGGGACAAAGATTTATGAACAAAGATTGCAAGAGGTGAAAGCGAGGTGCTCCTGCACAGCTACAGCCTGACCCATGCTTTCTGCGTTTTTGTTTTGCATGTTGATGCTTTGCGGCGGTAGACTTGTTTGACTTGGTTTGGTTTGGTTTGCACAATTGTGGAAAAGAATCGAAAGCAGAAAGAAACAGAGTAAGGCTTGTTTAAATGCGTAGGATTGAAAAGGAATTCGTTTATTTTCTTTTATCTTAAAATTTGTGGGTTGGGTCTAATTATGGAGTTTTAGTTTGCTGTTGGTTTGGCCTAAATTTAAATAAAACAAGAAAATAAGTGTTCAATACCCGGGGGTGTGCCATTTACATGTCCGCTGATATTTTAGGGTGTGCCGCTTATATTTTATAAACTCACCTATTTTTAATGTTCAAATTTTCGTTTGTATAGACCTAACAACATTACTGTGAGCTTCATTCCACCCAAAAACGAGAAACATAAGATGACAATTTTTTATACCTCACCCAACATTAAGGCATTTTTGCTAAAAATCATACCCATGTTTAGAGAATTTGCTGCCTTCAAAACCATCCATATCGGCAGCACATATGCATACCCATGTTGTACCCCCCAGGTTCAATAATGCCAGCCACACATGCACACCAACCTATCTATGAGTATGTATATAAATGTATGTGCACACTCACTGAACTGATTAATAATAACAAACAGAAAATGTGTTGAACAGATCATTTCTTATCATTCTATCAAATCAATCAATTAAAATTGTATTATCCTTTTGGTAGTCTTTACCTTTTTGGTAGCCGATCGTAGTATTTTGGTAGCCAATTGTAATATTTGGGTAAAAACCCCTTGGTTCAATGTTTTTCTTGAAATCTTTCATGCTTCTTCTCAAATTCTGTAACAGCCTGCGGAAAGAGCTCTTTATGCAAGCTAATGAACGACTTGCCAATTAACTTTTATTCTAATCTTTTAATAACTATTCATCTTGATGTTTTACATTTCTTTCATTTTCAATTTCAATATTCTTTTAATATAATTGTAAACATAGGGGACAAAACCTTTTAAGCTAGAGTTGAAGAGCCACACTTTAGTTGTGGATATGCTCATAAAAACCATGTATGTATGTATGTATGTATAAATTCAATCTGGAAAGACCAATATACTTGTGAAGCAGGACATTTTCATTTATAATGAAATACCTTGTTGGAATACCCCTTTTCAACTAAGCGACCTCGTATTGAAAATTTTTCAAATTTCTTTAAATTTCTTCAAATAACATTTTTCACTGCAGATTTGGATGTAGCTGTTAACCCTTTCCTGGCCACAACTTTGGCGCCAAAACCTTCCTTGTACAGCCGTTGGTTTTTGAAGATCAAGATTAATGTCGTAGTAGTAAAAATAAAGTATATGCGCAGTAGAAAACCCTTATGTTTATACAAATGAAATTTAGTTCATCATTTTCGAAATGGATGAAATTATATATTTTGCGTAAAAAATCTGAAAATTTTTCGAACAGATTGCTCCTTGCTTGGGAAATCGATGGCC